>CAIGRP010089550.1:0-41420 GCA_903798385.1 Fraxinus cuspidata
CCCACAACTATTCCCAGCAACTGTTCATACTTTCCACTAGTATGGACTCCGAAAACTGCCCAACATATGTGCCAAACATGTGTCTAATTTGGAAACCCGAATTTATAAACTTCAGCCCATTAACAGCAAGTTGGATCAGCCCATGTCTCGCCAATCTGCCCACGAACAACAAGCTGGATCAACCCATGCCTTGCCAATCTGCAACACTTTGACACCAGGCAAAATGAAACCCATACTTTCCTTGCTCCCAAAATTCGAAGCGTGCACCGTCAACACACTAACCCGCAATCATGTACCCAATTTGGACACCGAATTTGTGGACTAAAGCCCACTAACAGTAAGCTGGATCAACTCATGCCTTGCCAATGTGCAACACTTTGACACCAGCCAAATTGAAGCATCAATCCCATATTTTCCTTGCCCAGAATCCGAAATGTGCACCATCAACACATCTTCCCGCAGAATCCCGGCATGAGTGCAATGTAATCTCATGCCACTGCGCATGTCAACCTTCAAGGGGCTGACACCTATCAACACTTCATCAATCGTGTCCGTCGTATCGGACTTGTCTAGTGCGATTTGCTCTCTTCGGTGTGGTTTGCGGACTACTGCACATGGAATGTGGTTTACCTAATGTGCACTCATAGTGGTTAGTCTTCCCTGGTGGGCAGTGGCTTCAATTTTCTACGACAACAAAAAATAAATAAAAAAATAAAATTGAACTATCAATTTCATTATCCACCTTAACTCTAGTATCATAATGCTAGATTAATTCTTTTTATATGTATATTCATAAGATAATTATTTGATTCAAATATTACATTTTTGAAGCTTAACCATTTATCTAGAAATCTTGCGTCCTTTGATTTTGGTGCAGGAGTAAACCTCCAGCAATGGCGGTTTCATTATCTCTGGTAAAAACTCCGCCTCTCTCCCCGCCCCACAGCAACTGCGTCAGTTCGTTTTGCCCCAAATTTCCTCACAGTTTGCCCTCAAAATGCAACTGCAAAACTCGCCGCCGCCTCCAATTCGTCATCACTTTCTCTTATAGTAAGCAGCTCAAATTCCCGATATGCATTCAATTTTTCGTCTCGTTCCTTGTCTACTTTGCAAAAGGAAAAGAAACTAAATCTCATCTATGTTGATTGCTGAGTCTTGGGTTTTTTCTTAATTCTTCACTGTTTTCATATTTAAGCGACCTGGTATTTTACCCTTCACTCGTCCCCTTGTTTGTTTTGGAACACTAATTTTAGAATCTAAGTGCTTGTGCGAGCTTCTGTTCGTTTGAGCTTACTTGGTACTGATTGTTATTTTCGCATATAAGCAATTTGGAATTTTAACTCTATACAATGATATATCAGAATCAAAGAATGGGGTTGTTGCTACTGACAAGAAAAGGGAATTGCTTGAAAGTTACGGCCTTAATCCCGACGAATTTTTATCGGAACCCTCTCCCAAGGTCGATTTCTCTCTCATTATCCCCCTTTTTTTTAATGCAAGCGTGGATATTTGTATGTGATATGAGTGAAGTTTATTGAGTGATTTTTTTTTTTTTTCATTTATAGATAAAGAGGAAAAAAGAGCGCACCAAGACGGGAATGGGAAATGAAGTACTTTTGGAGGATCCGAAACCTACTAGGGATACTCACAAATTGCTTCAGGTTTGAATAAACTAAGAAAAGAATTAGTCTTCATATCTAGTAGAGGATTTCTTCTCAAAACTGTTAGATTGATAAGTGTGCTTAAAAGAACTAAAATAAAAGCTATTGGAATGAGCTTATTAGGCATTTGGATGTAAAACTCTTTTCCCTTAGTTCCCTGTGAAGTTAAGCTTATAAATAGAAGGATAAAAAGGATCACAGAAGGATAATATTCGGCCGGCTTACTTTAACGACATAATGCTTGATGTGTGCTCAAGCATTATTCTTCAGCAGTGTAGATGTAAGACAAACTGTGATGAATTGTTGTTTGCTTTGCTACTTCACATAATGAGCTGGACGTCAACTTCTCATTTGAAGTATATAATTACAGCAGAAGATATTTGTTACCCTTTGTATGTGAACCTTTAAATATGGGTTTTGTCTGGGAAATAAGTTTCACATGAACCTTCATGGCTATTTAGGTTCTTGGGGGGACCGTTCGGAGAAAGAAATTGCTCTCACCAAAGGGCATGGATGTGCGACCAATGATGGAAGTTGTAAAGGGAGCAGCTTTCAGCATATTGCAGGTGAATCCTGTTTTAGAAATTTGAACTCAATATTCCTCTTTTAATTGGATAAGGTGTTTTGAGTTCTTTATTTTACACGGGAACAATTAGAAAGCAAAGAATGGTGTAATACTTCTACTTGGTTATTAAGAACTTGCTGTTTTATCTTTGTGGAGGCTGCAGATGGCTGTCCTGCATCTCTGAGGCCTGGACGCTGGTTGGACTTGTATAGTGGTACTGGATCTGTTGGTATTGAAGCTATCAGTCGAGGATGCTCTGAGGTGCCCCTCCTAATTCGTTAAGTTTATTTTTCTAAACTTACAGCTTGATTTGACTCCTTAGCTCTTTGCTAAATAGTTTTGATCTTGAATTGATTGCTTTCTTTTCTTTTTGCTGAATATGATTCAAGGATCTTGAAGATGCTCATTGTCTGTTATATATTACCATTTGACTTGGGATATAATATTTTGGCTTGGGTCTTTGCTTGACCTGGTTTTAGTGTTCGATCTAAACTCATTCCTTTCTTCATTTGCATATTCCCAGGCACATTTTGTCGAAATGGATCCTTGGGTTATCTCAGATGTTCTACGGCCAAATTTAGAATCAACTGGTTTTCTTGACGCGTCGGTTATACATGCTGTTCGTGTTGAAAATTTCTTGAAACGTGCAGAACAGTTATTAGGTACATATTTTCCTTCCTCAGTCTTCTCCATATAGTTGAAAGAAGTGAACTGCAGGATTCTATTGAACCAATACATAATGCATTTAATTTACATTTTAAAAATCAGTACATTGTTGTACATAATTGCTGTGAACTGAATTGCAAAATTTTTAACGAGAATTAAGTCAAATTAATTACATTTCTTCTTGGTGATCCACCATCTTATATTGTTGCTCTACACTTGTTGCACAGAGTTCTTACGTTTGAGGATCTGTTTGATGTAGGTAAAAATGGAGAATTTGATTACATAAGTGTTACACCTCCATATATGCTCGTAGATTATGCAGTACTGATGAATCAAGTTTCGAATTCATCTGTAATTGGAGAGAATACCTTTATAGTAAGTCGGCTCCATTTCTTTTATTGAACACAACCCTCTGCTCCTTTTCTTTTAATCTGTTTATATACTCCCAATACGTTTCAGGTGGTTGAGTATCCATTGGGAACTGACATGTTGGATTCATGTGGCTGCCTTGTAAAGGTTTGTCGCATATCTCTTTATCGAATAACTTTATATTTATTTTCATCTTATGTAATGTATTTAGTTACTTGATTGCTTGATTATTTTGACAACGTAGATAGCTGATCGGCGATTTGGTCGAACCCATCTAGCAATATATGGACCAAAGTGGGCTCAGAAGAAGAGAAAGTCAGAGACATGAGGACAGTTGTAAAAAATGGTTTAACATAATTCGGAATTGTGGGTTGAAATTATGTTCTTGTCCAAATGTAGTGATGTATGTCACAGTCGAGCCACGAATGGACCATGCTAAATGCTTTCACGAGTCCCTTGTTTTTTAATCCTATCACTGACCCTGTCCATGTAGCATGATTGTAGATACATTGTCAACTGAAGTCACAAATCGAGACCAACGTGTTCCAGGGTAACTTATTTTTAATTTTGATAAAAGAACACGAACACCAATCAGCAATTCACTCGGAAAGTCAAGCTTGGCAGGCCCATAGGCCAACAAAGTCCATTGTAAAACCAGGTTGGGATCGATAAGTTTCCAATTTTTCTTCTTCAACAAAAAAATCATATTCACCCTAATAATAATTGAGTCAAAAAAGAATTATGTCACGATGCAGTAAATTCTACGCATCATAAAATCTAAAATTTCTTTTGACCACTGACAAGTTTATAGAAAAATGAAAAAGAATATAGCTAAGAAGTTTACTGGAGGAACAAAAATGGGAAATGAGGTGAAAATATCGAAATGTACAACAGTTCATTTCACGATCTTCAATGAAAAAATTTCAGGCTATAATTAGACAAGCGAATAAACATTAAGAAGAACCATCAGAAGTAGCTTTTTCTTGCTACAAATTTCTAACAAATGGATACGTTATCATATTATACAAAATACAGTTATGATATGGCACGGGTTTTAGAGCAAGGATCTTGAGAGAGCAAAGCGTACCACTCAAAAGTAAAATAAAAAACTGTCTGCTTCTGGGAATTTACCAGCGAAAAGACTCTTTACAAATGGCTTTTCCATTCGTATCGAAAATGGATGTCAATGAATTTGATAACCTGTCACATGCGGTGGGCCCCGGGTGATTAAAAAATTCAAAAAAAAAAAAGTGCCCTCCCCCCAGCCCCAGCCCCAATTGTGAGTGTCGGTTACATTGTATGTCAACCATTTCCCGTACGAATAGCACAACTCTTACAAATATCCCAAAGTCAAATGGGATTTCCCTTATCTTGTTTTCGAAATGGTAGGGGAAATTCGTCGTACTGTTCTGAGAAACCGTGTTCCTCGGCCATGCTTTTCAGTGACTCATAGACCTGATACATAAACCACCTATCCCTGGGCCGAGAAATGACACAATTACATGCTATTCTCAAGAACCTCACGATATCCTCGTCATTGCCCTTTCCGCACAGGCTTTTATCGATAGCATCTTTGATTCGAGCATAACCCGAGAGCTGGTTTACCCAGTCCACTAAATTACATTTAAATCGTTCCCCGGACATACTGACTTCAAGAGCTTTTTGCCCGGTTGCTAACTCAAGAAGTACAACCCCGAAACTGTAAACATCCCCTTTAAGAGAAGCTACCATTGTGCTCGAGTACTCGGGAGCTACATATCCAAATTCACCTGAATCCCCATTGATGAAGCTGCTCTCATCAGATTCTGAAGAAGTCAAGAGTCTTGCCAAACCAAAGTCCATTATCCTAGGATCAAAATCCTCATCGAGGAGAATAATGTTGGAGCTAATGTTTTGATGCAATATAGGAGGATTGCAACCATGATGAAGCCACGCAAGTCCTCGTGCAGCACCCAAACTGATTCTAAACCTAGTTGTCCAATCCAAAGCACCCGCATTACGATTCAAAATCGAAAACAAAGTCCCATTAGACAGATGCTTATAAACCAAGAGCTTCTCCTCCTCCACCAAGCAAAACCCCAATAGAGGCACCAAATTTGGATGCCTAAGTTGCCCTAACCTATTCGTCTCCATCCTAAACTGTTTCTCCCCCATCTTACAAGTTTTAAGCCACTTAATCGCAAGTGCCGACCCGTCTGGCAAAACCGCCTTGTAAGTCGTCCCCGTACTAGTCGAGACTATAACATTTTCCGCGCTAAAACCATTCGTGGCCGCCAATAAATCCGCCAACTTAACCTTCACTAGTGGTTTTTGAAACAATATAACTCGAGTAAGCTTGTGAGCACTCAATCTTTCAACCCAACTGCTAGCTTCATCTCTCCCTTCAATCCCATATCCTCTCTTTCTTTTCTTACTAAAACACCACCACCATAAACCAAACCCTAACAACAGAGAACCTGCGGCACCAAAAACCCCGGCCGCTATAATAATTGCCAAATTCTTCTTACTCAAGCCCCCACATTTTCCCAAAGATTCTCCACAAAGTCCACTGTTCCCACCAAAATCAAGCTCCAAATCATACTTAAACTCGGGAACTCTCCCAGATAAATCATTATTAGCAACAGTAAACTTTTTCAACCTTCCTAAACTCGAAAACTGAATCGGAATATTCCCAGACAATCTATTATCGTCCAAAATCAAGTGATTCAAATAAGCGCAATTGGCGAGATCAGCCGGGATTTCACCAGATAATTCATTATGGGACAAATCTAAAGTAACCAAATAAGGCACCCAAGTACAAATTTGAGGTGGGATCGAACCGGAGAGGGTATTACCAGAGAGATCGAGAGTCTGGAGGTTGTGGCAGAACTGTAAAGAAGCCGGGATTTTCCCGGCGAGGCTAGAGTCCCGGAGTTGCAGGCTGAGAAGCCGATTTTCGCGGTCGTTCCAGCACGTAACCCCGTCAAAATTACAGATGAATCCAACGGAAGAATTCGAGAACTTCCACGAATTAAGCTTCCCTGTTGGGTCAGTCAATGAGTTTTTAACTTCCTGCAAGCACTTAATGTCGTCTTCTGAGAAAACCCAGTTGGAAAAACGCAGGAAAATTAGCAGAAGAAAAGTGAATATCGATCTGCATAGAGGAGGAAGCATAATTATCGATAAGGGAGAAGAAACCGGTGGGTTTTGCTTTTGTAGAATTTTGTTGGGGTCCTTTGTTGAATGGTTAACAGGAAAATTTAAGTGGTTTTCCAAATGTAAAAACAAGAATGGCATTTTGATATGACTCTGGTCCGTGTAGAATGGTTTTTGTAGATATTAACATTAGTGCCGACAATCGTTATAGTAGAAAAAAGAGTTTTAATTATTAATTTTTAAAAAAATGTGTAGTTAAAAAAATATTGGTATACGTGTAAAATATTTTATTATGTTAAATTGTTGTTAAAAATGATCATATAATAAATCATAAAATAATGAATGTCAGACAGACAATGTATATATGGCGGGAATTTACTAATTTTCAGTCAAAGCTTGATATCGAGAATGCTTGCTAAAGTAGGACTTAAAAACTTTTAGGCCCAAATCTAATTATCAGTCATAAAAAGCTTGGCAATGGCGGAGCCAACCATCGGGTCGAAGAATATCCCTGCAAATCCAACTTGCACTACTTGATCCACCCTTCATAGCGTCAGACCCACCTCCGAACCCTAACCCTAGCATGTTGTCTCCGTCGTCAGTTCTAGATCCTCCACAATGGGGTAAAATTCGGGGCCTTCCTCTTCCGTCGGTGCATCAAGGGGTGTCGTTCATTTTGTCAAGAGTGACGATAGCTTTCATGACAAGAGAAGACATTTTCATAGCAAGTATTCTTTTGTTGTCCTTGATAGTTTGAGAATGACAATCAAGTAGAATGATTTTACTTTTCTTTCTAATGTTCTTTTTTATTTGATCATAAGTTAACAGCTAAAGGAGGAAATGGCCTAAACACACAAAATGTTTACAATTTTGAGTTAATATCAAGACCTATTGAATTGCTAGCAACAAGTTTTCCAATCATAAGAAGTACAGCATGGCCGCGTCTATCATTGCCATCTATCTTAATGTCACTCGTCATGATATTGTTTATGACGTACTTATGTTAGTAGATTTACGAGTGCTTCTTCCTCTATCTCTCTATCCAATATGATGCTATTCTTCGAATTCTTTGCTATGTCAAGGGACCTTGTTCCATGGCCTTTACTTTCTCTCATCTATGTCATTTAATTTATGGGCTTATCCTAATTTTAATTGGGCTGGTGGTCCTATTAATATGTTATTGCATGCTTGGCCATTGAAGCAGAGCATGCATAGATAGAGATTAATTTTCACTTTGTTCGTCATCATCTTCGTTGTAATACCCTATTGCTACGATCTATGTCTTCTGCTAACCAACTTGTTGATGTGCTCATCAAATCTCACTCTCTTGGTTGCTCACGTGATGTCATTTCCAAACTCCGATTGGATTTAAATATACTATATTTAACATAGAATATTTTATGTTTGGCATAGAATGTTGGTTTGTCATTCCTTATTCTTTTTCATGTAATTAGCCCGTTCTTTTTTAGACATCTTCTTATAACTATAAAAGGGGAGTATCTTTTACAACGTGAATATAGAAAATAAAATTCATTATTTTATATTTTCCACAACATCCTTGAGACGAAGATTAATGACATGCTGAAAAAATTCGACACAAGCCTGACTCTATTCGACGTGCTATCCAACTGTAAAAATATGGTATAGAAAGTTGAAATACGTTCTGCTGGGAAGGCTGAGTACATGTGTGTGTTAATTGATAAATTTCACATTACTTAAATATTGTAATATTGACCAATATATGTTAGATTGAGCTACTCTTCTTAGCAATGTTAATATTTTAAGATGGAACACCAATTTTTAATATGATATCGAAGCCTATAAGCTCAAATGAACTAATCAATTCGATGAAACTCAAAAAAAAAAAAAAAAAAAAAAAAAAANAAAAAAAAAAAAAAAACACACACACATGAATTTAAAGTTTGGTTGCTTAAACGAACAATCATTTCAGTGGACATGATAAGGGATAAATATCACGCCAATTAAATACTGAAGTATAAGTAAACAAATAAGAAATTGTACTACTCATCTTAAGAGCATATTTAAAAGACTATATATTTAAATGGCATATTTAGCAAGTTAGAAAGTAAAAATTTTTAAATACACCAATAAGTTTTCTTTTTTATTTTTAACACTCAATTTTACAAAAAATATTTAGTATTTTTTCTATATTTTATTTTCACTAATTTCCTTCCAAATTATTATATTATTTTTCTCGTTATGAAAATTGAAATACTTTGAATGCACTTTATTATAGAGAGCAGATTTGACTATTCAAATTTAGAGAACCAATTCACTTTCTAATTTTAAATGTTAATTTGAAAATTTATTTGGAGCATAATTTTAATAATTGAATCTTTAAAATAGAGAAGATTTACATTTAAAAAGTCTTAAAATTGCTCTAATAAGATTGAACTTTTAAAATGAAATCCAAAACCTTAATAACGTGAATCCATGAGTGCATCTCTATTGTGTTTGGTGATATACATATACATATATATATATATGTATGTACGTATGTATGTATATTAACAAAAGCATAATATATATTTTCTTGAACATAAGTTGCAGGTTCTGGATATGTATAGCGCACTATTAACATCTGTTTTGGATTGACGATTTTATTTATGTTTATTTTTCGTCAGCTTATTATGCGCATCTTTTGTACTTCTTTTATTACTTGCTACTAATGATATTATCAAAGCAATGATTAAGATTTCTTTTTGTTTTTGTTCCATCTATTTGTAGTTTCTACATACTCTCTTTCTGACTATCAACATTTGATTTGAGTGGTAACCTTCTAGTTTATTATTTTGTAAGGATGAATTCAAGTTCACGCACCTTCATTTTGATACCAGATGCAATGTCCCATTCATTAGCTCTATCGTATGCCGTGATTTGCTAATTGCAGTTTGCGTTTCTCCTTAGTAAAATAGACACATTCTTGATGTAAATCGTATTGAAATATGTTTTGTTTGAACCCTCGTTGTCCCATCCGTCTGATAAGACATTATTTGAAAACTTTTTTTTCTGCATACTTATTTTAAACTACACTTTCACAGAATAAAATATTTTACATGTAAATCCTATTTTTTAAAATTATTTTTTCCCAAATAATGATTGTCAAACATGAATTATGTTGTACATCAGTATGGAGTCACGCGTCAACGACCATCCCAAATTCGTGTGGGCTTATTCGCTGCTATATTATATTGGTAATTGTGTCATATGTTCCCTATTCGTGTGGGCGTATTCGTTGCGACATTATATTGGTAATTTTGTCAGAAATGACCAATTTCATTGTGGACACACTCTGTGAAATCTAAGTCACTGTTCGGTAAAGATTAAAATCAGATTTTTAGTAAATTTTGATAAAAGTCGATGAAATGGGTGATTGAAAAGTTATGGATCCCATTAAATACATGATTAAAATTAATTGTTAATTTTGAGTTGAGATTTTAATTGAATTTTCAATCCGAACATGGGCTAACTAAAATGTCTCATCTTGTTGCTTCTTATCATTAGCAGGGCATTATAAAAAAGCAACACGCACTTGTCTTACAAAATTACCATCTTAACTCCTGATGTTGTACAATAGATCCTTTGCTTGATACTTCTAATCCCTTAGCTTCGTTTCCCCTCTCAATTCAACCAGGGTATACTTGACCAAAATAACAATATTACATTCTTGAACCGTTATATATAACACATGTAATCCGAATTCTAAATAAGTAACTGTGATTTACTCATTCGACCACAAATTGTGGCTCAAAAATTAATAAAAATAAATTGGTCGAAAATGTTTGATAAATGTAAAGAACCCTATTTGACAAGTTATCCCACTCTTCGAAAGGTTGGCGAGTAATATTTGGGCTACAAGAGCCCATACCTTGCAAATCCAAAAGCCCAAATTAATATGTCTTAGCAAAAAAGCCCGATAGTCTTGAGAGTAATGTTATTTATAATGATGATAGAACATCGATGATATGATAACTCATTATCTCTCACATTTCTCATTATCTCTCTCCTCTCCCCTACTCTCATAAAAATTGAACTGTCTAATCACATTATTTCACGTAAGTGATTAAATCGTTGTTTCATTATCATAATTATAAATAACATTTTTGACTCAGAACGGGCTGCTTGTGTATTTTGTTTATGGGCCTAGGCCCAAATTCTTCCGTTTTGCACAAAAGCCCAATAGTTTCCCAAATTTCTACTCCTGAATAGTCCTCCTATACATTCAAGCATACCTCTTCTCAAATTGATTTCCATTTTTCACCTCCATATTTTCGTGTAGTAGATTGTTATTGTTGGAGTTCTCTCAAGGTTAGAGAGAGAAAGTTAGAGAGAGAGAAGGGGAAAGTAAAAGAAAGGAAAAATTCAGCAACAATTCGTTGTATTGAAAAACAATTCGATCCAAAGAATTGAACTGATTTTTCATTATTTGGTTGGTAAGATTAGATCTGTTCCCTGTTTTCCCTTTCTGAAGGTACAGAACTTTATTGGTCAGTTTCTGTGAGAAATGTTTTTTTTTTTAACTAAACTTTCTTTTTGTTTATCTAGTGTTTGAATTTTACGGTTTATTTTTTATGATGATATTTGTTTGTTATTGCAGAAATGAAGCGATTACGAGATGAGGTTTATGTGAACCCTCAATTTAAGCGGCCATTGGGTTCTTCGTCTTCTCGTGGAGAATCGTAAGCTCTTTAATATTTATACATCTGGAATTGGTTCGGTTCTTGTGATTTATTATATTCATCTGTGGTATCGTATTTTTTCTCGGAAGTAGCGGTCTTTAGTTCGAAGATAAACTATGCTGCGTTGAATTTGAAAGTTAATCGTGTTCAATTTAAGTAAAATTTTGACGATCAGAACTAGTGGATAACATTTTCGCTCTTGTACAGAAACTCCGTTAAGTCTCCTCCTTAACAGCAGTAAGAGAGGTGGAAACGAAATAGGAAGAATTAGGTTATAGTATTGTCTAGGGTAGCTGAGAGTTTTTTTTTGTGGGTGGTGGCGGCGGAAGGGCCCATATGGAAATAAAGTTTGGATCTTTAGACGTGGTGCTGCTTTGCTTTGGGTTTTATTATCAATTTCTTTTATATTTATTATTATTTCCTTTTTATTCGGCGCGATGGGATTCCTGGGAAAAGTTCAAGTTATAAACGTCTCAATTGTCTTTTGACTGTATTGAACGGAGGTTTTACAATGAACCTGGCAGGTAGTAGTGGTAAACTAATGACCCTTAGGAACAAACCCAGCAGCCAATGATTTTTTCGGTGGGGGAGTACACCTCGTACGATCTTGTGTCTCTTCACTCTCTTCTGAATGTATTCTTCATCAGCATTCTTGCTTGTACACTTCAAAATGTAATAATAGTTGAGTGAAAGCATTGACTATCTAGATGCATACTTCATTCAATGGCCCTCTGCCATCCTTTATAAATGGGAATTAGGGTTTCTGAAAAGGAAAATTTAAGAGTACAAGGGAGGGAACCAATAACTAATTAGAGCTCGGGTGTGCATTATGTGTTGTCCAATTAGGTTTCAGTTGTCTCAATTTTTGGATTATCATTGTAACTTGTGTATTTTAAATTTCCTTTTAATAAAGGTATGGGCTGCCACATGCCCCTGGAGGTGGCAATGGTGGTGGTGTTGGAGGAGGTGGTGCTGTTGCTGGAGGTAGTGGCAATGGCTGTGGTGGTACCGGTGGTAGTACACAAAAGCTTACAACCAATGATGCTCTGAGTTATTTGAAGGAAGTCAAGGACATGTTCCAAGATGAAAGAGAGAAATATGACAGGTTCCTCGATGTCATGAAAGATTTCAAGGGACAAAGGTAAATCATTCTTCCTTGGTTAGATTAGCTTTTCATATTAATATTGAATTGATCACTTTTTACAACTTCATTTTAATATGTTACTTGCAGAATTGATACAGCTGGTGTTATAGCACGGGTGAAAGAGTTATTTAAGGGGCATCCTAATCTTATCCTTGGGTTCAATACATTCTTGCCCAAGGGTTACGAAATCACCCTTACTGATGAGGAAGAGGCGCCAAAAAGGACGGTCGAGTTTGAAGAGGCTATAAGTTTTGTAAACAAGATTAAGGTGAAAATTTCTTATAACTTATACAGTAATGGGAAATTTAGTTTCTAAATTGAATATAAATAACAATATCCTACTGGACTTTGTGCACCCGCAGAAACGATTCCTAAATGATGATCATGTTTATAAATCATTCCTTGACATCTTGAATATGTATCGAAAGGAACACAAGGGTATCACTGAGGTCTACCAAGAGGTATATGCATCTTATTGCAATGTTTTGTATTGAATAGAATAAGCAGACTACTTGGAATTTGCCAATTTCTAGATTTTCACGTTGCTTCTTATTACTTTAGTTTGTAAAATCCATATGCAGGTTGAGGCACTTTTTAACAATCAACCAGATCTTCTTGAGGAGTTCACTAGATTTTTGCCAGATACTTCGGCTACAGCATCAGTGGCACATGCTTCTTTTGGACGGCGTCCTTTCAATCATTATGATGAGAGGAGCTCTGCAATGCCCACAATGCGACAATCTCAAGTAGATAAGGTTATACTTTTGTACACTTCTTTTTTTCATTATGTGGCTGTTTTAGGATTTCTTGTTTCTAAATGAGATGTCCTACAAAATTTAGCAACGTTTGCGGAGGGATAGGATTATTAGTCCCCATGGAGAACGTGATCTTAGCGTTGAGCGCCCAGATCTGGATGATGATAAAACAGTGATGAAGAAGAAGCGTGCTGACAAGGAGAACAAGGATAAGAGATATCGTGATCACGATGACAGGGAACCTGACCATGAGAACAATGGGGACACTAGCATGCATCGGCTTTCTGACAAAAAGAAATCTTCCCGAAAGGTTGATGACTTTGGAGGGAAGTCTAATTTGGCTTCCTGTGACGATAAAGATACATTGAAAAGTGAGTGATCAAGGCCCCTGTATTTTATGATAATACAGAGAAATTGTTCAATTCTGGTGTCAACTTGCATGTCCATATTTCTGCAACTGTAGATTTCCTGGGATTTTTATTTGTATTTTTTGTTTTCTTTGTAGGAAATTAATATAACTGAAAAATCCTCAAGTGCATTTCAATTTGTGTAATGATTTATTTTAACAACACACCCCTAAAATAAAGAGAGAAAGAAGAACCTAGAAATTATTTATGAGTACAACTATATTTTTCAACTTTATATTTCAAGAAAAAGGAGTAATGTGTTTCTGTAGATCTCAATAGCTCATATGGTTATGGTTGACTTGTTAACGAGCCTGTTAAAATTTGGTTGGATTGATCAGTTCGGGCATGAGTACAACTATATTTTTCAACTTTATGTTACAAGAAAAAGAAGTTATGTGTTTTTGTAGATCTCAATAGCTCATATGGTTATGGTTGACTTGTTACAAGCCTGTTATAATTTGGTTGGATTGATCATTTCAGGCATGTACAGCCAAGAGTTCACCTTCTGTGAAAAAGTTAAGGAGAGGTTACGCAGTTCGGATGATTACCAGGCATTTCTGAAATGTCTTCATATTTACAGCACCGAAATAATCACAAGAAAAGAATTACAGAGTTTGGTATGAATATCATTCCATCTTTTGGTGTATTTTTACACTTCATTAGGCACTTTTGGATATCAATAGCCCTTAATTTATATTTTTATTCAGTTCAATTTTGTCAAAAACCATCTTAATTGTGCCCCTATAACCCACAATTGTTTCACATAATAGTAGTATATGCTTTATCTTGCATTTTAATTTTCTATCTCTCTCTCATTAAATGGAAACATTTATCTTGCTTTAAATTGAACCTCTGAAGTATTGAATCACTGCTCTTCCTTTGCCTGTCTAGCATGTTTACTCAGGCTGTGTACTATTTTTATTTGGTGGCAACACATAAATGCACTTCTTTATCTGTTACTAACATGAGATATTTTTAGGTTGCTGATTTACTTGGTAAATATCCTGATCTCATGGAGGGATTCAATGAATTTTTGGAACGCTGTGAGCGAATTGGTATTGCTAATATTCTGTTGTGCTTAAAATTTTATGTTTTGATTTTTTTGTTTCTAGTTCTGACTTGGTGTTTGTTTTGCAGATGGATTTCTTGCTGGTGTTATGGGCAAAAGTATGTAATTCTCCTGCTATTTGTTTACATGTTACTCTATGGATAGCATGCATTGTATTTATTTCTTGCACTTCAGAGGAGAGAAGTAACCCCAACCCACCCAAATAAAATAGAAAGAAAAGGAAAGGAGAAAAAAAGAAAAGAAAGAAAAAGTAAATTCATAAGAAAATGTAAAAAAAGACATTCTTTCTTTTTTGAGTAGAAAAAGTACAATTTCATGACAAGCGTAAATTGCTGTTCACTTTTCTTGATGTGCATTCTAAGGAATTTGTTCTATCAGCAGAATCATTATGGAATGAAGGACATTCTTCAAAGGACTTGAGAATAGAGGACAAAGATAAAGAACAGAAGTGTGAAGTAGATGAAGGTAAAGAAAAGGATAGGTACAATTTGAAGTACTGGGGAAAGTCCATTCAGGAGCTTGACCTTTCTAACTGTCAAAGTTGCACTCCCAGTTATCGGCTTCTTCCCGAGGATGTATGAATATTTGCTTTTCTCTGCTCTTTCTTCAGCTTATGTACTATTTTTCTTGCCTAATAGTTTTGTTATTTTATAAAGTGCAGTATACGTCTGTTTAATTTAAGAATCATGTTTTTCTGGACATTCTTTTTGTAAATCTGTCTATGCAGTATCCAATAACTTCAGCAAGCCAGAGGTCGGAGCTTGGTGGTCAGGTTTTAAATGATCACTGGGTATCAGTCACATCTGGTAGTGAGGATTACTCTTTTAAACACATGCGTAGAAACCAGTATGAAGAAAGCCTGTTTAGATGCGAAGATGATAGGTATGCCACCTTTCCAATTTTTAACTCCTTGTCCTCCCCTGTATGGTCTAGAGATGGTCTTTGATCCCATGACCTTGGTTATGTAAAAAGACGAAGTTGAGCTCATCTTACCCCTCTTTCCTATGCTGGTGACTTCTAGTCATTATCTTCTGGCATACATCATATGCAATGTAGAAAGAGAGTAAACACTTTTTTGCTTTGCTACATATTTACTTCTGGCATACATCATATGGGATGTGGAAAGAGAGTAAACACTTTTTGGCTTTGCTACATATTTAAGTTTATGAAGTGGAATATCCTAAGATGCACGGATACTTTTAAACTCATTACTTACCCATATTCGATACGTCTTCAAGTTTGGATACTCTTCGATATGCTTCGATACGTAGCAAATGCGTGATTTTTAATTATTTTATTTTTTTTAAAATTTTCTATACTATCGGATACATAGTTTTAATTATTTTATATTATTAAATCATTTTCAATAATCGGACATGTTAGGACATGTGAAGAAGATTTTTATTTGTTTTAAACTTTTTAAAAACTCATTATTATTAACAAAAAAATTACTTAATATACAACTATAGTTATAATCAATAATTCATTGGAAATGGATAATATTTATTAAAAATATACAACTAAAGTTTTAATTTAATTGATAGCTAGAGTTTTTTTTATTAGAAATACAAAAAATAGTATTAAATATTTTATTATATGTAAAATTGTGTTAATAGTTGATTAATATATTTTTATTATTGAAAATAGATAATGGTATTAAATCAAAGGAGAATTCAAAATGTGAGACATTACGAAGACTCGTTTGATACTCTTAAAGGTGTTGGGATACTTGATATTGCTAATCTATCATTAGATGAGCTAGAGTTGGAGGGTGTCATTTTTAATGATAACGAAGAAGCCGATGTTGAAGAAAATGAGTTTGGGACAATTAAGGATTAAGCCCTTGTTTGATTCCCATTTTTCCCATTTTTTTCGAAATACATTTCTCTCTTTTATTTTCAACCACACATTCTTCAATAAAATAATATTACACGCTAACTCAAAACTTTTCCTTATTTTTTAACCACATATTTTTCATCAATCTACCATTCCAAAATGCATTATTTACCTTTTATTGGGGCTCAAACACACCCTAAAGTATTTTATTTTTATTATCGTATGTCTATTTTAATTTTTTTCTAACAATGAAATTATGTTGAATACACATACACACACGTATTCTAGTTTTTTTAAAATACTTGTATCGATATATCTGTATCGTATTTGAATTACGTATCCGAATCCGAATCCTTGCTTCTCAGGGAATATCTACTTTTGGTTTTACCTCAACCTCTGTTTCCATATTTTCTCGCGTTTTTCCAACTTGATGTGTGTGAGCTTTTCCTAATTGGAGGTTTTCCTTTGTTCATTGAATTTCTGTTGGATGTTTCAGATTCGAACTAGATATGTTGTTGGAGTCTGTAAGTTCGACTACGAAGCGTGCAGAGGAACTATTGAACAGTATCAATAATCATTCAATTGGTTCAGATGGTCCCATACGTATTGAGGAGCATTTCACAGGTGTGCAATCATGTTATCGAGGATATATACTCGGTCTTGAAAGCTATTTTGCCTAACGCATTCCTCTCATTCAATTAAACACACACGGACATGCACATATATATATGTATATGTATTCATGTATTTTTTCCAATATATGTCTTTCTTTTGGTTTTAGCTCTAAACTTGAGATGCATTGAACGTCTATATGGTGATCATGGTCTTGATGTGATGGACATATTGCGTAAAAATCCATCCATTGCGTTGCCTGTTATTCTAACCCGCCTTAAGCAGAAGCAAGAGGAATGGACTAAGTGTCGTTCAGATTTTAACAAAGTTTGGGCTGAGATTTACTCTAAGAACCATTACAAGTCTCTGGACCACCGCAGCTTCTATTTCAGGCAACAAGATTCAAAGAACTTGAGCACAAAATGTAAGTTGGGCATTGATGTTATATATGATCCTTTGTTGTATTTGGTGCTATGAATCTGTTATATTACTTTTTATTTTCTTGTCCAATCATTATAAAAATGCAATATGATGATGTTACCACTTGGGTGGAAGTCTATTTTTTTTTTTCATTAAATGGTTGGATTGTCATGATGAGATGATTTCAAATTTAGCCTTTTGCATTCAGTGGAAAATTTGCTGCAGTATTAGTGTGCATCAAGAAGTTAGTGAGAAACTATGGTAAACGGAAATATTCTTCATTAGTTTTCAAATGATATTTCTTGCTTTATGTGTTTTTATCATCAGAATTTTAACTAGTCATAGCTGTTGTCTTTTGCTGCTCCATTGTCGTTGATGTCATTACTGCGTCTTGATGACTCCAGTGTCACAGTCACTACAACAATCTCAGGGCTCATATCTCCAGTTGTATGCTTTAGTATGACTATTAATGCCACAACCTCATGGATCAGATCACCAGTTGCATGCTTTAATACAACCGTTAATGCCACAATCTCATGGTTTAGAACAGCAGGATCATTGTAATTTCTTCCTGGGGAAATTTGCCAGGAAGCATTTCCATCTCCATTTGTCTCCACATTTGCCAAAAAATTGTTTGTTATCATTGGGAATATGATTTCTCTAAATTATACTGCCAGCGCTTTTAGTAATTGATACTGATGCCTTCTACACTTAGGGTGTGTTTGATTGGCATGGAAAATTTTTCCTAGAAAAGAAGATGTTTTCCTTGTTTTGAGGAAAACAAAAACCTACCTCTCCCAAAGAAAATGTTTTCCTGAAAGAAGGAAAACTAGGCATATTTTAAAGGTTGGAAAATATTTTTCATGGAAAAAATGGCAATCAAACACTCCAAAAGTTGAAATTTTGGTGGAAAAAGGCCATTTTTATGGAAAATTTTCCAGTCAAACACACCCTTATTATCGCCTGTGTAACATTTTATGCATATGCGAACTGCGATTCTATCTCCCCTTGTTGAAGAAATTATAATTTGCATCTGGATAATAGATGGATTGGTTATTTAATACTTACGAGTCCCTATTCATAATGCGGTAAAAATTATTTGGAGACAGCAAATGCTGCTCTCAATTGATCTTCTGGTTCTCATATCTATTTTTTCATGCTTTTAATGGACAGCCTTAGTTGCAGAGGTCAAAGATGTCAGGGAGAAAAATCAGAAAGAGGATGATGTACTTATCAGTATTGCTGCTGGTAGCAGACATTTCATCAGTCCAAATCTTGAATTCCAATATTCTGATGTTGATGTTCATGAAGACGTGTATAAAATTGTTAAGTATTCATGTGAAGAGATCTGCTCGACAAAAGAACAATTAAATAAGGTTCTGAGGTTCTGGACTTCTTTTCTTGAGCCGATGCTGCTGGGGGATCGTAACAGGCCTCATGGTACAGGGGCTACTGAAGATGATGGTGCCTCTAAGTGCCGAATTGTGAAAACTGCTGCAACAAGCATAGTTGAAAGTGATGAAAGAACTAGTGGTGATGCTACTAACATAAACTTAAAGCAACCAAAGCCTATATGCAATGGAGATCCAAATGCTTCACCTCACCAAGTAAATTCCAGCAAGACTGGCTTTACAAATGGGGGTGGTGTGCTGGCTAAAGCTGGTGGATCAACTGTGGCTTCTGGTGAAAGATTAACCAACTCTGACACAGCTGTTACCATAGGACCAGATTCTAATCATGGTATGCAGTAGGGGCAATGGTTATGGCTTGTATGTTATTGGCTATTTGTGAAGATAGATTGGCATTTTGTCGTTCTTGTGCGACTGACTCATGATAGTATTGCGTAGATTATCTTACTCTATTTATATATTGGTTATGATCTTACTTATTTATTTAATTTTTTTTTTTGTTTTGGGGGTCAAAATCATGGATATATTTTGAACTTCAAGGGTGTGGTGCAAATCATTCGCGAGATAATAACAGTCCTATTGAGGAAGGTCATGGAGCCAAGCCTAATATGGAAGATATGTCCTTGGAGGTATGAACATATGGTTGTAGCCTGTCATTTGGATCCCAAATATGTTCTGAAATAGGCATCTTTTTTTTTTAATCATATTTAGTCACAGTCAAAATCATTAGTTCCAAACCGTGGGTTAATGGAATCCTTTTAATGAATCCATCAATACAAGAATTGGAAAAGCTTTTACTGCGTCCCATTTGTTTGTTTGTGGGGGTGAGGGTGGTTAAAGCATGTTGGTTTTTCTTTTTACCTCGACATATTTATTTTTCTTTTTCTGAAATAGGATGGTGAAACGTCAAGGTTGAATCAATCTGCAAATGGAGGGTTTGCAGAAGGCTTCAGACATAATGGATATAATAAAGGTTCTATTGATCACTGCAAAACTGAGAAAGAAGAAGGAGAGCTATCACCAACTGGTGATTTTGAAGACAATTTTGCCACATATGTGGATGGCAGTTTACAACCCTCTCGTAACAAAAATCACCGCAATGACAGCATGCAATATGAAACTGGTGGCCACAAAGAGATTTCTCCAGATGCTGCTGGTGAAAATGACGCAGAAGCAGATGCAGATGACGAGGACAGTGAAAATGTCTCTGAGGCTGGTGAAGATGTTTCAGGAAGTGAGTCTGCTGCTGATGAGTGCTCCCGGGAAGAGCATGAGGAAGAGGAAGATGGAGAACATGATGGTAAAGCTGAGAGCGAAGGTGAGGCTGAAAATATGAATGAAACTCACTGTGTTGGAGGAGATGGTGTATCAGTGCCACAATCTGATCGTTTCATACTGACTTGTAAGCCTTTGTCAAAGTATGTGGCTTCTCCGCTACTAAGTGATGGGAAAAAGGATCGACATATTTTTTATGGGAACGACGCCTTTTACGTGCTTTTCAGGCTGCACCAGGTAAGGTTACAAAAAACTAATATATTTTTTTCCCCTTTCTCGGTTGATTAGATCCAAATGGCAATGCTTCCTTTCCCCAAAACCTCCTCCAAAAAATCTTAAAGAAAAAAAGTAACTCTAATCTCTAGAAATATAGCATGCATGTTGGGTTCAGGTTTACTCTTTTCGTCTCTTTATTTTATCTTACATGATTTGTTCTTAATTCTTCCAGACACTATATGAGAGGATATTATCAGCTAAGGTGAACTCAGCTTCTGCTGAGTCCAAATGGAGAAGCACAAAGGACACATGCTCTGACCCCTATGCAAGGTGATTAAAAGAAATAATATATAATGTGACAGAAAATAGAAGATTGAAAATATGAAATGTATTGATTTACTATCATTATCACAAGAGTTTATATAGCTGAACTCAATCAGCAAAATAAGGAAAGTTACCAAAAAATTAAAAGATACATAAAAATCCAATACCTAAGAATCTGGGATTGCAATAACTATCCTAAAAAATAAGCAATTATAAAGATTCCATAATATTACATAGTTGAACAGTATTTTTCTAAGTTAGGAAAATTATATTTTCCACTCCCCCTCAAGCTGGTGAGTGGATATCTTCCATTCCCAGCTTGTTAACTATTTCTTGAAAAATTGTACTAAACAATCCTTTGATTAGTATGTTTGCCAGTTGACCACTAGTCGAAATAAACGGTGTACAAATCAGACCACTATCCAGCTTTTCTTTTATAAAATGTCTGTCAATTTCAATGTGTTTTGTACGGACATGTTGCACTGGACTATATGCAATATTAATGGCGGATTTGATGTCACAATAGAGCCTCATAGGTCCCTTCCATTCAATCTTCAGATCTTCTAAGATTATCTTTAGCCATAATAGCTCACATATCCCAAGTGTCATTGATCTAAACTCAGCTTCCGCATTAGATCTAGCAATTAAGTTTTGCTTTTTACTTCTCAAAGTCACAAGATTCCCTCCAAGTAGAGTACAATAGCCTGACGTTGACCTTCTATCAACCATAGATCCCGCATAATTGGCATTTGTGTAGGTTTCAAGAGTTAGTCCTCCTCCTTTCTTAAATAACACTCCTTTTCCCAGTGTACCTTTTAAATACCGTAGAATTCGATATACAGCTTTGAGATGTAACTCAATTAGGATTGTGCATGAATTGGCTTACAACACTCACTGCATAAGCTATATCGGGTCTGGTATGTGAGACGTAAATCAATCTTCCCACGAACCTTTGATAGGAGCTTTTATCTACTACTATATCTCCTGGATCATCATTAAGTATGTGATTGTACTCAATGGGTGTTTCTGCCGGCTTACATCCTAGCTTGCCTGTTTCTCTTTTAATAAATCTATCACATATTTTTGTTGTGATATAAAGATCCCTTGATGAGAATAAGCTACTTCAATGCCGAGGAAATATTTTAGCTTGCCTAATTCTTTGATCTCAAACTCCTCCATCAACCTATTCTTCAAGCTCTCCATTCCGTTTAAATTATCTCCCGTCACTATAATATCATCTATATAGACTAACAATGCAGCCACTTTCCCTAATGTTGAGTGTTTTACAAACAAAGTATGATCACCTTGGCTTTGCTTGTATCCCATGCTAAGCATCACATTGGTAAATCTTCCAAATCAAGCTCTTGGAGATTGCTTTAATTTGTACAAAGCTTTCTTCAATTTGCACACCATATTCTCTTCTTCACTAAAGTTAAATATTGGTGGAATCTCCATATAAATTTCTTCCTCAAGTTCACCATGTAAGAAAGCATTCTTTACATCAAACTGTTGCAGTTTTCATCCAAAATTAGCAGCCAATGATAATAGTATTATCACTGTATTCATCTTAGTAACTGGAGCAAATGTCTCAAGATAGTCTATACCATAGGTCTGAGTATAACCTTTGGCTACTAATCTTGCTTTATACCTTTCTAAGAGCCATCTGATCTGTATTTAATAGCAAAAACCCATTTACATCCAACTGGTTTCTTCCCTTTAGGTAGCTCAACTAAGTCTCATGTTTTGTTGTTTTCAAGAGCTTCCATCTCAACCTTCATGGCATTCTTCCGGTTATCATTCCTTAATGCCTCTGATAAAGTCTTGGGAATAGATACTGTGTTTAAGCTAGTAAGAAAAGATTTGTGGTTATGAGATAAATTCCTATATGACATGAACAATTGTAGAGGATGTTGGGTACAAGCTCTAGTTCCTTTTCTGATGGCTATAGGAATATCATAATCATTTTTGTTCAGTAACCTCCGTGGTTTTATTACTAGGAGAGATTGGATTAGCGATTACCTCAAGAGGATGAGATTCAAGTGACTGGATTTGCGTAGATTGAGTGATTGGTGCCTTCTTCCTTGAATAAGTCAATAATGGACAAGTAGAGCCTTGAGTCTGTTTCTCATTCACCATCTCTTGTGACTTGGGCATATAATGTTCTATTTCTGGTTAAGTGATTGACTGAGAGTTTGGATGAGTGACTAAAGAATTTGAATTTGTTTCGATTGGAAACTCAAGAAGAAATAAGTCTCTGTCCTTATCTTATTTGAATAAAGACTCTCCCTGAAGATAAGGACCAAGAAAATAGACCAAGAAAATATTTTTCTGTTTCAACGAATGTAACATCTACAGATACATAGGTTTTTCTTGTTGGAGGATGATAACACTTATAACCTTTTTGAGTAGATGAATACCTAATAAAGACATTTAAGAGCTCGTGGATCAAGTTTTCCCCTATTTTGTGCATGCACATGAACATAGGCCATACAACCGAGTACTTTTGGAATAAGATTACTTGAGGTATTGAAATCAAGAAAGAATTTCTCAAGAATTTCCATAGGACTCTGAAATCAAGAACTCTCGTTGGCAACCTATTGATAAGATGAGCAATAGTTAAAACAGCTTCCCCCCCAATATTGTTTTGGAACATTTTTTTGAAATAGTAAGGCCTTAGTCATAGCTAGGAGATGGCCATTCTTTCGCTCGGCCACTCCATTTTGTTGGGTGTGTATTCACATGAGTATTCATGTATTATGCCCTGTTTTTGGAAATAAGGAGATAGGAATTGATTGAATAGTCTTTAGCATTGTCAGATCGAAATCTTTTAATTTCAACACCAAATTGACTTTTGGTCATATTGTAAAAAAATGGAAACATTGAGCTCACATCTAATTTATTTTTTAGAAGAAAGATCCAAGACACACGTGTACAATCATCGATAAATGAAACAAACCATCGAGCTCCAGAAATGTTAGCAAATGTAGAAGGCCCCCATATATCACTATGAACGAGAGTAAATGGAACAGATGTTCTTTTATTGCTAATTGGAAAAGAAACACATTTGTGCTTTGCTAGTTCACACACATCACAATGAAAACTTTCAACAAATAATCCTTTAAACAATAAAGGAAACATATGTTTAAGAGTACTAAATGACGGGTGACCAAGATGAAGATGATGAAGCAAATTTTGTCTTTATTAGATTTAAATGACTTGGAAAGAAATGGTAAAGGTGAAGAACCCGTAGCTCTAGCTTCTCCATTTGATTCTTCAAGATAATAGAGACCATCCCTCTCTCTAGCATGTCCAATCATCCTCCTCGTTCTCGGTTCGTGGAACACACAATGATCAGGATAACAAATCACACGGCAATTAGAATCTTTGGTGAGTTTCTGGATGGACACTAGATTGGTGTATAGTTTCGGAACATGAAGAACATTCCTAAGGGTAAGAGAGTTATTAATAAGAATATCACCGACCAGCTACTGTTGTTACGGAACCATCTGCTATGGTTATTTTTTTGTTACTAGGACACGGGATATATGAGATGAATTTTTTTTTGAAGAGCAAGTCATATGATCTGTAGCACTTGAGTCAATGACCTAAGCATTAGAAAAGACTTTATTCGAGTCATTAAAAGCATGAGAAGTGGAAGATGTACCTGAGAACGCCAAAGAGCAGGTACCTGTGGTAGATGGTTTTTCTAATGTCCCTAATAGATTTTTTAACTTTCTCAATTTCTTCACGATTGAATTCTGTGGACATACTCAGTTTCCTGTGTTTTTGCCATATACACCTGCTTCTGTTTGTGAGGCTTGCCATTAAGCTTCCAACATTTGTCCCTTTTATGGCCTGGATTCTTGCAATAATTGCACCATAGAGCCTCTTTGTTTGATGATCGCGTAAAATCTCCTTGTTTACTGTTTTCACCAGTGTGTTGTTTCATACTAGAATTCTTCATGTTAGTGTTTTTAGACACCAAAGCTGAACTATCCACTTTAGGTATATCAATTTAGTTTGCCTCTTCCCTTCAAAAAGGTACGAACTAGTTGTGACCATTTCAGATAATTCTTCCCATTCAACCTGTAGGCTTCTTGAATGTTTTGCAATTCTCGTGTTGATAAAGGATTATTGCTTTCAAGTCCTGTAGTCTCCGAAGGATTGCTGGTTGCTGAAGTATCTGTCATTGTTCTTCAATACAAAGGGTGACAAAACAAGATTTAATTGATGATGTAAAGAGGATGATCAAAAAAATGAATACAATTTCCAGGATAATGAGCCTAAAGCTCTGATACCAAGATAGAAAATATGAATTGTATTGATTTACTATCAATATTACAAGAGTTTATATAGCTGAACTCAATCAGCAAAATAAAGAAAGTTACCAAAAAATAAAAGATACATAAAAATCCAATACCTAAGAATCTGGTATTGCAATAACTATCCTAAAAAAATAAGCAATTTTAAAGATTCCATAATATTACATAGCTGAGCAGAATTTTCCTAAGTTAGGAAAATTATATTTTCTACATAATGAGTTCTGGAGTTGTATTGAATTCCATTAATTCTAGATGAACATGTTAAATGCAGATTCATGAGTGCACTGTTTAGTTTGCTTGATGGATCTTCTGATAATGCAACTTAGGAAAATTATATTTTCTACATAATGAGTTCTGGAGTTGTATTGAATTCCATTAATTCTAGACGAACATGTTAAATGCAGATTCATGAGTGCACTGTTTAGTTTGCTTGATGGATCTTCTGATAATGCAAAATTTGAGGATGATTGCCGATCGCTACTTGGAAATCAGTCTTATGTGCTATTTACATTGGATAAGCTGATATATAAGTTAGTCAAACAGGTAACCTTCCTAAAAATTTTTTTTACAACCTTTCCATTTCTTCTCTGCTTGTAAGTATTGTTTGAATAATGTTTCTCTTTGCAGCTCCAAACTATTTCCAGTGACGAGGTGGACTTCAAGCTGCTTCAATTGTACGAGTACGAAAAATCTCGAAAACCTGAGAATTATGTTGATTTGGTTTATTACGAAAATGTTCATGTCCTTCTGAACGATGAGAATATATACCGGCTTGAATGTGTAGGTTTCCTGATACTTTGATTGATTCCTTCTACTTCTAGTTATACAGCACTATATATGTGTATCATGTTTATTTGAAAAGGCAATACTTAGTTTTTTTCGTGCTTCTTGTAGACATCTTTCCCCACCTCTTTGTCTATCCAATTAATGGATGATGGAAATGAGAAGTCTGAAGTTGTTGCTGTTTCAATGGACCCTAACTTTGCAAATTATCTCCATAACGATTATCTTCCAGTTGTTCCTGGACGAAAGGAGTCATCTCCGGTTATGCTGAAGAGGTATTAATGTTATTTGTTATTTGTTATCGTCACATAATTAAGAAATAAGCATCATCCTGCTTACCTTAATGAACTTTAAAAAATTGTAGTTGAACTTGACAAATTTCGACTAAGAAGATGAGGCGTGGAGTGTTATTTGTATGTTGGACATGTTTCTTGTACATCATATATAGTATAATGGTTAATTTAATTTTATATCGATATGATATACGACAGTAGATTTTTGGAATTGAATTGTGTTAAAACTATGACCTGTAATAAACTGCTGGATTTTTTATTGTAATGAGACTTGGGCCTTTTCCTATTTGTTTCTAGGACTTTTATGATTAGACACAAATAGACTATGCAAGCAGTGTTTTTAGTATATACCCACGTTTTAACTGATGCAAAGTATCAGCTTTTGAGTCTTGGTTTTCCTGTGCAAATTATACTTGAGTTATGGACTCTTAAAGAGTCTCGTGGCACTCATAATTCCTGCTTGTGCTAGAGTGAAATGATTAGTACAGGTTATCCATCAAACTGAAATACGTTTGCTTTATATCTCATCTGCATATTGTATTTTCTTTGTTTATCAACTCCATTAATACTTTTGTGAAGCGTAAGCAAACCCTATACTTGCAGAAGAGTTGTAGAAGAAGGGAAGGGGAAGAGGAGAATAAAGAGGGGAAGAAGAGAAAGCGACTAGACATAGGAAAATTTAGCGTGGAAATATTGTCTCTACAATTCATTAGAAGTTGGTACAATGTAATGCATAATCCTGTAATATACCCTGTGGTTTTACCTAGTCTGGTTTAAGTAGGGAACCAAGGTAAAACCTAACTTTAGTCAAAATAGGAAATTATAATATTTCCAAATATAACCACTCTAATATTTATCAAGATAATAATATGAAATCTTTATGAGTCTCCATCTTTCTTATCGGTTGAGAGAAATTGGCCCCAGATAGAATGAGACAACATTTCCAGGGCATCTTTCTTCCTAATCAATAATCGATATTGAGCTCTTGAAGACAACATAGTATGCGTATCTTTTGAAGAATTAGCTAATTACAAAAAAGCCGCAAGAGTATAAAAGGACTAGCACATTGAATTGGAACAAATGATTGGAGATTTTCCCAGGTTGAGAGAACTTGACTCTGGCGAGATAGAATGAGAACATATTCAAGGGAATGATCTTTCTTCCTAGCTAAAAATCGATATTGAGCTCCTGATGAAAACATAGTGTGTGTGTCATCTGAAGCATTCGCTAACTACAAAAAAAGTGGAAAAAAGTACGAAGGAATCGGAACAAATGATTGCAACATTAATGGCTCGAATGTGCTCTGACAAGGAAACAATTTTGCTATATTGATAAAAAATTCTATTCAAGTGTGATAGCTAGTCAAATGGAGGAGAATTTGATTTTATGTGATTGTTTAGTATAGTGCACGTAAAAATCCCATTGAAATATTTGTGCCTACCGTGAACATTAAAAGAAAGCTTATAATATATTAAGTAATTCTTCACCATGAAAATGGTGAATATGGTCGACGGTCTAATGACAACTGGAAAGGTTTGCAAACATACTGAAGCGACAAGGACCAATCAAACAACGTAATAAACTATAGGTCAAAGTCAATGTGAAAGTAACATCAAGGGCTAAGATATAATGATTCTGGTACCAAGTCAAGGGTATGTGGAATGTTTGCACATGTGGGAACTAATAATAATTCTTCAAGTAGGATATTGTTATCTGTGTCCAGTAAAGGTGTGATAGCAATAGGCAGAGGGGGGACTTGTATGAAACTTGAAATTTTCGTCCTTACTATTGAAACATTCTATAAGATCAATAACAATAGTCTATCTTCTTCTTGGATTGGGGAATCAAAATTGAGTTTCTTGACTGGAATTTATTTTGGACATGCAGAATCTATAAGTTCAACTAAGTGACAAAATTGAGAATGGTGACAGCAAATGACATGGCCTGGACACGGGAGGAACAATACACTAAATGAAGTTAAACTTACTAGTAAGTAGGTTTGTTTGCGGAGTTTGTTTAGGAAGACCAGCACAACAAGACTTACTACCAGGTGTAGGATTAGACTGTCGGGAATCAGGTGACGAGTGTGGGGTATGCCTCGTGGTCTTTACTTTAAGCCCAAAGAATATTCTTCTTCGGTCGTTCAGAGGTGTTTTCGTAGAAGTATCTTTCAAAGTATAATGCCCAATGGTAAGCTTCATCTAAAGTCTCGGGGTGGGAAATAAATTTAATATGATGCTTGAGCTCAGGAAGTAAACCATATATTAATCTGGAAGTTGTGACTGACGCGAGGAGTCAATAATAGTTGACTTACATTGCCTTTATTGCAAAAAGAATTGATCTTCTACCAATAATCATTGGAGGATCCTACAATTGTCAAACTAGCAACATGTACAACAAAAGTTACTCATGTTATGCAATTTAAAGAGTTTCAAGAGTATTGAGTCTAACAAGAAAGCCTCTCATTACGTTCACCAAAGTATCACGGTTGGAATATAGTTTCCTAAGTAACAGAATGGACTCTTTCAACAGTCTCTCCTAGAATGAGAATAGTTGTATTCATAAGGCAACGTTAAATGCTTGCAATGGTGGTATTTAGCTATGGTCTCAGCTTATTTAAGTTGCCATGGTTTAAAAAAATTCAATTGAGGCCTGCATCAGAGTGAGGCGAGCAAAAGACTCCTCAAAGAAAGCTCTGATTGTGAGGCAATTTTTGGAGGTGTACACCTCAGTTGTTTGAGATGCCTTACAGCACTGCTTCAAAGTTTGCGAGGCAAATGCTTTTTAGTTCTTAAAACTTTTTTACTTTGCTTTAAGTGTGGACCTACAAAGCACAAAAATACATAGCCCGTTGCCCTTATAAGTGTTAAAAAAATGTTTTCTCCTCATAAACCCACTTCGGAAATAGTCCATTGCCCCCACCAAACTAAAATAATAGCTCATTTTTCTTGTTACTTCATAGATTTTTTTTTTGCACATTTTAATTTGTTCTATTATGAATTTAAAGATTATTTATGAGCTTATTTTGCATTTTAATAATAACTTGACAATTTTTTGGTTTATGACGAGGCTTACATCTCGTCTCATGAAGGTAAAATAGGTAAAATGTCTTGGTACTCTATTGTCTTTTTAAACATTGCGCAGGAGGCTTCATATATGAGCTGTTCATTCTGTTGTTGAAGGAAGTAAAGATGCTATAACAGAACTTACATTGCATAAAGCATTTTTATATGAGCACTTAATGCACAAAATAGGAACAAAAATTTAAAGATTAGATCCTCCTATTTTTTTTTTTTTTTTCTCTCATTACAATGCATAAACCGGTTTTATACAGGGTTTTACCTGGTGTAATTTAAGGAACCCGCAAAGGAAATAAAACATAACTTTAGTCAAAATAGAAAATTACATTGATTGAAATAAAATAACTCCAAATTTGGAAAGACAATATGATATCTTTAAGGATCTTCCTCAACATTGGATGGACAACTTTCGGCAGCCAATTAAGGAGAAGCATTAAAAGTTGGTGCAATTTTTGGGTGCTTTTACTGGAGTACAGAACTGTTTTGCTGATGCTAATTTCACAAAAAGAATCAATAACCCAATAAAATGAATTAGCAAGAAAGGAACATTTATTAGCTCATTTGTTTTCTCTGTGTTTCTGGTGGTACTTATATTTTTTTTCCCTATTTTCTGTTACCGATCTTGATTTACGCAGAAATTAATTAATTACGTCAATTGGATGTTTAATCTGTTCATAACACGTGCAGGAATTTGCATAAATATGCCAATCTCGATGAATCTTCTGCTTTGTGTAAGGCTGCCAAAAATGTCCTGTCAATTAACGGTTTGGAATGTAAGATGGCATCCAACTCATCCAAGGTATTCTTTATCCTATTATGGTATCTCGCACCTTCACTAAGATCCTATTATCCGTGCATTTACAAATATGAATAATTTCTAGTTCAATGGATTCTTCATTGAATTAAATGTTGATTGATGCCTATTGATTTCAATAAGCTGATGCTGCTATTTCTTGTTACACAACCACGAGTACTCATGTCTTGTATTAATTTCATTTTGTTGATATTAGTGTTGGTTGTAGAATATGCTAGTCGGGTTCTCATTGCTAGGAGCCATGAAATTATGTCTAAATTATTTGAGTCCTCTGGTTGAGGTTTCCAATTACTTTGCTCAAGCGGAATCTCCCAGATTAAGTGATCTATTTATTTCATGGAAAATTATGCATCTAATTACAAAATTTGCTTTCAGATATCTTATGTCCTGGACACAGAGGACTTTTTTATTCGTTTGGGGAGGAGAAGAAACGGACTGGGAGACAGATCGTCATGCAATAACCGTGCTAGGGTACTACGGTTTCACCAATTTTTGACCTCCTCTATATGATATAGTTGGCCTTACTATGATGCCGTGACTATTAAGGTATTTATACATTTCTTTATTGAGTTTAAGTTCAAAAATTAACTGCTTGTTTAGTTATGCTTAAAAAGTCACTCAAAAAGTCACAAGTTTCACAATAATCAACTTCTTTATTGGTTCGAATGGAATAAGCTTATTTTGACAGCCAAGTAAGATCTACTTTCAGAATAACTAACTTTTCTTAAAAAATTAGAGATGGTAATCTTTTCTTCCTTTAAAAGATTAACTATTTACTTGCGCTATATTTTTCTCTTTGGTAAGAGTGTACTCTCACTAGGTCCACTTGATACATGACTGAGCAGTTGATTATTTACTTCTCAACGAGCCCAGTAACCCGGAGGGAATGGAGTTCTCTGGATTGTATTATCTCGTGAGCTTATGTTAATGGTATGTGCTCCATTCATCTGTATATAGGATTCACCCATGATCTCAAATGTAGAGTCGTGTTTATTAGTGCTTTCATGGGCGAAAAATAGCCCCGTGCTTTTCATTTTGTAATCTGTATTTGATTCTGCTAGATTATGTGAGAGATAGTGATGGTGGGATAGGGAAATACCGAAATAGTATAGTAGAATGATCAGATTTCAAAATTTCAAAATGTTCTTTTCGTTTTGTACAGAGCTTAAACCCTGATTCACGTTTAAAGACTTTTTTGTGTAAATTAAGGTCTTACCATTTTATCATTGTCTTTTATATGTTCTTGGCCTCGTTTTTTCTTCAATGTAATTCGTGGTTTTAATAAAATAAAATGTTGATTTGGTGATTGTTGATTATGGAAGAGTCAAACCCAAATTTCATTGCTGCTATAGTCCCCAACCTTTAGCACTATGTATCTTTACGTTGTAAATTTATTCGAAAGAAGCATTATGGAAACAGCGAAAAAACCCATGTCAATGGATTGGAATAAGGCGGTGGCTAATTAATGGAAAACCAATAGTATGTTGTACAAGCAAAAAGTTGGAAGTTTAGTGACTCTGGAAGTGAAGTAAAATCTCTTTGGTGTAACTGGTGTTTCAATTAGTGTTAGGAAAATAGGGAAAAATAAAAATTCTCCGTTGGGCAAACAATTATCAGTAGACCACCCAGAAAGCAACAAAATCCCACGTTTTAATTTTTTAAGCCTAGTCCGGACATTGAACTTGATTACAGTCCTATTTCCAATTTCTTCGATTGATCTAACCACTAATTTAATTCTTATAACGTAGCCATATACTATGATACATTCATCGTTCAAAATCAATATAACTAGACTATCCTTTTAACAGCACCAAGGATAAATCTATTTGTACATCTCTCTTTACCACTTGGTTGATAGATGTATGACGTGACAGTTTCATAATAGTTGAATTAAATGTGTGAAATATGAAAGGTGGTGGGAAATTGTATCAAGTGTAAATTCGATAAGTTAGTGTAAATGGAGGCGTACATATAGCAAGATAGAAGCACCAATTACTAACGTTACTTTTCCTACCCTGGTACTGAACCTGTCATGACTGGTTTCTTATTTTTCGGATCAAATCAACCAGTCCAATCTGTTTTTTAGAATATAGCCAAAAACTTAGAAGCATTCATGGTTATCCACTTGTTTGTTCGGTTACTAGACTTTACACCTCATCATAACATCTCGACTCGTGATTAACCCCGCAATGAACACGAAAGTGTGTGATTGTGCATGCATAAATTAAAGTCCAGTCCCAAATCTGGCCTGGAAATATATAGCAAGACTTCTTATTATTATCTCAATATTTCAAGAATTCTAAAGTTTAGATTAGATAAGATTAGTTGAACTCCCTAACATTTTAATTAGTGTGATTTCGAGTCCCTAATCTTTAGGAGGGTTCTCCAACTTATTTAATTCTATGAATCTGAGTCCTTCGTGATAAAAATTATAAATGTGGCCAAAATTGAACGAGACTTTCACGTAACTCATGGCTAGAGGAAAAAAAAAAAAAACCAAAGTACTCATTATTCATCTTTAAGTCACATAAAGTTGTGTGCACTTTTATCGTCTACGTTAACATTTATTAGGGATCCAATATCACTTCTGAAAGTTAGAGACCCAAATGAAAGTCCAAGGATAATTAACCAAAATGGGGTGTATTAGTTTTAAAACTTCTTTGAAATATTATAAGAATTTTTGGAATAAATATATCAATCAAATAAAGAACACATTTATGAAAGTTATATGTAAAAGGAAAGATAATATACAAACGATATAATTGTGAAGGTTAGATTTAAATCGATGATTTATGTTATCCGTTACCGAGCTCTCCATCATGAGCAATGTCTTTTCGCTATATTTGATTAACTTATGGCGCATCCAAAACCTTACAAAGCTTTCGGTGACTATTACATAAGTAGCACCGATCCTCTTTACAATATCTAGCTTTCCGAGACCTCAATTTGACCCAAAAGTTTGAAGAGAAAAATAATTTTACAATTTGAAAACTTCTCTCTTAATAGTTGATATAAATAAATTAAGTACTAAGAGGGATAAATAGGCTAACACTTCAATAAATAAAAATAAATGAAAGCTCAAGCGTTAGATGAGAAAAACTTAATGATAAAAATTAATAAAGGATTTGACTTTCTCAATCAAAAATTTTTCACCATAAATGATTTGATGATAAATAAGATGTAGGATCAATGTGATTTGCTCAAGAGTATTTTACTCTAATGCTCTCCAAAATGTCTAGCAATGAATACAAGAAGTGAATGTATTTATAGAATTCAATGAGCAAAAGTATATATGGAATCAGACAGTCAACGGGAAGTTTGCTTCCTTATCTGGAAGTACAAAAACTATATGTTGTGTACCAGACGTCAAAACGGTAAAAAAGTGACTATTACATGATCCGGACGTTCATTACTTTGTCCGAAAGTCTGCATTTCAAGAGTTTGATCCATTTTGTCTTTGCATGGTCCAATGTGAATATTTTTAAAATATGATCTAACTTCACTTATGTTTTTTAAATCAATTTTCGCTTTTAATCAAAACATTTTATACAAGTGATAATCAAAGTCATTTTAGCACATAGAATGATTTTTGAGCTTTCGTCTTTTAATGATAAGAATTAAAGTGTTTATACCTTTACAAGTGAATATAGAAGTCTAATCCACTATCCTCCTTTGATATTTGACTACCGAAGCTCTTTGTCTCGAATGATTTATCTTGTTCGACCTTTATCACTTTCTTCATTGTAAGTCCAATTTGCAATGTGAAGGTCATGATACCGACTTTTTGTCCTTGATCGATCAATATTACATAGGATGCTTTGAAAGCTTAAAATCAATTGTTAGAAACAAAAATTAATTTGTTTATTATGATCAAAATATTAAGGATAAACTCAACCATATGTGCCTAGACCTAATTTTCTTAAAATGAAGAGTTCTATTATCACAAACGTGGGGACATTGTTGGAAATTACACCCAACCAGATATTTTAAGATCCGATTTAAAAAATCAAATCTAAAGTTTATTTATACCAAATAAGACATTAAATTAAATCTTTAATATTAATAATATTCAATATCCTCTAAAATCACAAATCACAACTCGCATCTTTCTTCTGTCTTTGGTAGCTCCGACGACTTCGACGGTCACGCATGCAACATGACTCGACGCAATGGTGCCTCGTAGCGGCAGAACTACCACGGTTCATCGTGTGTAGAACCATCGGAGCGTCGCCTCCGCTAAAACGTCTACCTCTTCTCTACCTTTATTACATGGAAGACTATTGTCGAAGACCATCGCAAGAGACCACCGTGCATATCCATTCTTTTTTAAAAAAAATTTTTTGAGTGGTGTGGTGCTATGTGATGTGGGTGCGGTGGTCTTGGCGGTGACGTGGTGGCTCTACCGTTGGTGTCGTGGTTGCTGTGTTGATGATGTGGTTACTGTGGTGGTGTTGTGGTTGATGCGAGTCGTGGCGGTGGTGATATTGTTGCTGTGTGGGTTTAGATGTCATATGGTGCTGGTGTGGCGATGGTGATATTGGTGATGGTTGGGCGATGGTGGAGGTTGGGGGTGGGGTGTTTGATTGATTATGACCAATAAATAATATGTGACCTAAAAATTGTGATTGTGACTCACAACTTATTAAATTGTGATTGATAAACTTGTGACTAATTAATTTTATAATTTTCTACATTTAAATAAGTTGCGACTGAATTGTAGTCTATAAAATTTTTAATTTGTGATCGATGAATAAATTGCGACTTATAAAATTTTTGATTTGTGACCGATAAAATTTTTGATTTGTAATTGATAAATAATTTGTGATCAATTAATTCAATAATATGTGATCAAATTATTAATATAAAGTTGTGATTTTATTATAATAAATTAATATAATAAATTTTCAATCAATTATTTCATAAAATAAATTTTAATAGTATTTGATTTTTGAAATTTTAAAACTTGTTTCTTATTTTTGAAATGGCTTATAGCTAACCTTTTAGATAAGAAATTTTCTGATTGTTTAGTCTTTTTATTAAAATTCGACATTATCGTACTTTTGTATACTATAGAAATGTAATACTTTCGCATTGCATTATGAATGCTATTGTCGTCACATTGCATTAAGTACATCTAAGATTTTAATTCTTTATTTTAGTGTAAGTTCTTAGATTTAACGGTCGAACGGATGTTGACACCTTGCTAGTACATCATCTAAAACAATACGACGACCAAATTAAATGAATATTTAAGAATAGCAGCATGTTTGCCACAGATTTTAGATAAGATATTAAAAAGGTGCTGCTATGCCATAAGGATATCAAGTGACCAACGATATGCACCAAAAGGAAACATTTAGTCTCCAATCACAAAAGAAAACACTAGTCCACCGAAGAAAAAGAAACCAAACTCGTGTGCATTGTACAAAATATACTCTGCAGAACAATCTCCCTCAGAGCTATAACAAAGTTGACAAATAAGCCATTTTTCATCATTTTATAGTTCCTCAAACATACATTGACAAAAAAACCAAATTTCATCATATATAGTTCCTCAAACATCTTTAGAGACGACATTTCGCAAATATGTAGAAACTAAATCTAGAGTGATCTCTGCAATAAGAACTAAGAAGTCATAACCAATAAATAACCAAGAATGAAGACCAATACAAACAAAAGGATCAAGCTACAATGATTTTCAAGAGTACAGAGAAACTAAAAACATTTAACTCAAAAATGTACCAAAACGTATTGATAGACAAGCAAAATAGATGAACCTGGATAAGTTCATTTTTCTTTCTCTCTAGATAAATGAACGAACCTGAAATCTACTGGTCGACTGTGGTGACCTCTTGCCACTCCCCATCAACTGCCTCCTTCCATAATGTGACATTGTTGTCCCCAGAAGCCACGGCCAACAAGTTCCCAGTCAGAGACCATGAGACCCTCCAAACAGGAGTCTTAAAGTCCTTCAAAACTTTACCCTCCCATTGATCGCTTTCTTTTGCAGCAGTCCATATGACCACCGTACCATCCTGTGAAGCACTGGCAATTGTTGATTTTGGAAGCCCCAAATTTGGTGCCCACGCAACGTCTCTCACCCAATCGGAGTGCATTTGTAGAGCGGGGAAGCAGTCCATCTTCCAATTACCGTTATATAGTTTCCAAACCTTCACTGTGTTATCACAGCCACCAGATGCTAACTTCTGAACGGGATCCAGAAGTCCAGATCCAACTAAAGCACCAGGGGCCATTGAAGGGGCCCATGAAACCGAAGTGACTCCAACGGGGTGTGCTTGGTCTATTTTCGTTGTGTCCCAACCACCATCTGATTGAGCTGTGTAGACTGAGATATTCCCATCAGACGATCCACAAGCTAAGCAGAGTCCCAGCTCATGCGGTGCCCAAGCAATAGAATTAACAGACGATTTGTGGTCGTTAAAAACATGATACTGAGACCAGTCACTCTGATTACCTTCCTTCCAGATGATGACCTTACCATCATAAGAACAGGAAGCAAGCATTGAGCCAAACTTGGGGTGTGCCCAAGCTACCTGCCAAACTGGACCTTGATGACCAGTCAAAGTAGCGAGATGCTGAGAGGTAGAATTGTTCCTGACACCAATTATTTTTATAGTGGCATCGGATGATGCTGTCGCCACTCGTTTTCCATAATAATCCATGGATACATCATGAACCACATCGTTGTGACCTGTTTCGATCTTTTGTGCAGGCATCTTTCTCTAATTGCTTATCTGACACTCAACGTTCTTGAAATGCTTTCTTTCTGATCTTATATCCTAAATTTTTCAATCAAATTCAAATTATGTCAACAAGAAACTTGTCATCAATTCCTGAAACCAATTTCCAAATAATTTCAGATTCATATTATAACTCCAATTGCAGGAATAATGCGAGTGCCTCTTAAAACCACTATAGTATTAAACTTTGAACTATTCCACAAACCTCAAGATATGATTACGCTCTCAATTCTTTATGAACTCTAAAGAATTTTAATTTAAACAAGTGAGACCCCACGGGGATTTATTTAATCAAAATTGAGCCAAAGGGGATCTATATGTTGTTTCTAATTCTGAACCACACACACATACAGGCTTCTGCAAAAATTCCTAACCAAAGAAATATATCCTCAATCTTTGACAAAAATAAAAACCTAATAAAAAAAAACGTATCAAAACCTCTTACTCTGAATTAGTTAGTCTAATTGTAAAATTAAGCCGGTGAATCCTTCTTAAATTTATTATTCAGTTCAAATTTAAAATTTAAATCTCACTTAAAAAGCAAGCCTTCATATCAAAACAATTTCCATGGCGTGAAAAAATAATTCTTTAAATGCAAACGAGACAGATCTAAGAATTGTTTCCCAGATCTTAAAATTTTCACGTAGAAAAAGAGAAATTAATCAAGCTCAGAATAAATAAATCTAGAAAAAAAATAAACAGAATTGGATGAGATACTTACCAAAGAAGACCGGATTTGGATCCGATCGGGCGGAGGCCGAAGACAGGAGCTTTAACAAAGAGAAATGCCTAAACGAACACCCGGAGGAAGTGCAGAATGTGTGCATATATCATAACGAAAACAGTAACGGTGTGTTCTATTTAATTAGGTTATGTTTGGACACGTCAATAGTCCTATCCCAATTAACCACGTGGTGTCCCAAGAATATCATATTAATGGTAAATGTTTAGAGGAAAAATATGTAGAAAATGATAATTAAAAAGAGTCAAAAAAAAAATAAAAAAAGGCAATTAAAAGAGGATTTTGGAGAAAAACAAACTTACAAAACTTTAGAAGCACTTGACATATCAAAAATCAACTTAGATTGAGCGTCATCCTCTTTTTTCAATTTATTTTGTTAATATTTACAAAATTGGAAGCCATTGTATTTATATATTTTGACGTTAAAAAATGACGGGGGTGGTCAATTTAATTGATGATTTTAATGAGGCAATCAACTGGAATGGTAAAAAGAAAGTTGTTTGCATTAAATGAAATATTTGTGGAAGGTATATTGAGAGTACATTGAGTTTGGCCTCAATTTATAGCCTCCAAACAAGGAACTTGACCTCCCAGCTTCACGTCTTCTACCATATTTCTCCCTAATGTGAGAGCTATTATATTTTGGTTGATGAATTTGAGTGGATGGAGAGGTCGGTTTTTCGAGCTCATCATTGCATTTGGAGATAACTGTAGTTAACTCATCATTACAGATTTTTGATTGGTTAGCCACGAGGTGCTTCTGTCAACCTTTACCACGCGTCTTCTTGAGATAGGTCATGAGAGAGGTGATGACATCATTTAGTCAAATTAATAATAATGATGTTTTCTTATAACAGTGACATAACCGAATTGAAGTTTCACCTCGGTCCGATTTGTTTTTAGGGGATAATGTACTTCTTTATTAACCTTTTTAGTGTTTTTGTAAATAAACCTCAATTAGCTGAAAGCTCATCAACAATTGTCACCCAATGATCAGGATTTTCACCCTTCGTGATAAAATTCTGGCCTTTATCCCTAGTGGCGTTATTTTGAAACCTAGATATCCGTTGGCAAGTTGTTCCTAGGATATAGTTCAAAAACGTTGATTTGACTCGTTGTGATCAAAATCGTGTGCTAGACAGTTACACAACACATGGTGGGTATTTATGGATATTTAGAGCAATTTCAAGAGACTTTTTTATTTATAAAGAGAATCTTGTGTATTATAGAGAGCATTTTTAAATTTTGAGAGTAATAAATTTGGCACACTCCAACAATTTCTCTATTTTAGCTCTTCATTTTGCCTTTCTCAAGAAATATTTATTGATTTATCTTTATATTTTATTTATCATAAAATTCTAAATGTCAATTAACCAATCAATTTAAACGTGATTCGAATAGTTTAAGAAGTAAAGTATTGAAATATGTAATTATTAAATACAATCATTGTACATTAAGAATAAAAAGTGAGTTTGAATCTCTAAATTTGGAGAGCCAAATCCGATCTCTATTTTAAAAATTTAAAGTAAAGAGTTTCTTAAAGCTCATTTTTAAACAACAATTCTCTAAAATAAAGTGTATTTTATATTTAGAGAGTTTTTTTTAGAAATGCTCTTATTGAAAATTCGAATAATCAAAATAGGGAAGTTATTTTTTGAGAGACTCTTGACATTCCTTGCCTTTTGAGAACACAATGGTTTGAAGAGGTACCTCTTCAGCTCTCTTTATCTTTACTAAAGGAGGTGGAAATACATTGCTTCATCACTCATTAATCTTAAGGCTTTTTTCCATTCCGGCTCATTCTTCGAAAATCTATTTGTGATCAACCTGTCCTAGGTACTTTTTCCTTACCTTTTTCTTTTTTCCTTTTCTTCCTTTATAATGAATTCAGTTGACTCTTGAGTCCATTCTTCAGAAAATAACTAGGAAGAGGCTATAAGCTCTTCTCCCACCTCTTCTTCTAACTCTTCTACCACCGTCTCTTCTAGCTCTGAAGTTCGTGAAATTTTCATTCCCGTTCCTTTAGCTACGGCCCATCACGTCAATACTTTTTCTCCTCCAATAGTGCCCAAGCCCAACCCTATCAAGGCAGTTGATTTGAGAGATGAGAGTAAGGGTGTAGACGAACCCATTGGGAGAGGGAGAGAGAGAGAGTGTTCCAAGATAAAATCCACACTCACTGAGGAAAAAGGAAAGAAATAGCGGAAGGAATATAATATTACTTGTTCAGTTGAAGCGTTCTTACTAAGGGACGATGATCGCACTTGCAATCCTCTAGTAGGTTGCATTGCTTTGAATTCGACTATTCTTCATGCCAGGATGGGCTTGCCATTTCTTCGCGTTATCAAAAAGTCCTTGTCCTCGTATGCTTGTTTGCTACTTTGGCACAAGTTGGAATTCCCAAACTTTCTGTAGACCAGTTTAATTCCCAGTATATTTTCAAGGATGACGAAATTCGTGAAATTTCATTCCCATTTCATTAGCTATGGCTGTCCATTAATACTTTTTCTCCTTCAACAGTGCCCATCCTATCAAGGCAATAGGCTTGAGAGATGAGAGTGAAGGTGTAGAAAAACCTATTGGGGGAAAGAGTGGGAGTGTTCCAAGATAAAGTCCACACCCATCGAGAAAAAATAGAGAGATGGCAGAAGGAATATAGTATTCCTTGTTCAGTTGAAGCGTTCTAGCTAATAGACGATGACCGTACTTACAATCCTCTAAAGAGTTGCATCACTTTGAATTCGACTATTCTTCATGTCGGGTTGAGGCTGCCATTTCTTCACGTTATCAAAAAGTTCATTTTCTCATGGGAAATCGTCCTTATACAACTTTGTCTAAACGAGTGGAGGTCCTCGTATGCTTTTTTGTTACTTTAGCAAAAGTTGGACTTCTTCAAACTTTTTGTAGACGATTTTATTTCCTTGTATATTTCAAGGAGGATGGCAAGGATTTGGGGTAATATTATACCATTGTTAAGGCTAGGACGTGAGGGTCTGCTGTGTTGGATGTTCATTCTTTTGTGAAAAATCAAATAGAGAACTTCTTTTACATTGGGAGGATTAGCAGTTTATTGCAATTGAGGTGAACATGAATGATGTTGTCCCAGTCTGGTATTGTTAGGTTTGTAACAAAAATTCTATGTGATTTAAAAATTTGTTGCATGAAGAAAGCTTATTTAATCTTGATTTAGAAGTCTAGTTTGATTAGGAATAAAATTTTATGGTGTCTTGAAAGTTTGATTGAATTAAGGACTTATTCTTTATCTTGAACTCCAAAATTTAGAGATTTGACTTCTATAAATAATCCAAAAGGTATAGACACTTAATAAGGGAGAAAATGCAATATTCAAGAGAGATTCTAACAATTATATCATTGTTGTATACATTAGAAATAAGAGAGAATTGTTTAGATTGAGATGATTAAATCTTGTAAGACAATTGTTTATTAACTTCTTCAAACTTTTTGTAGACGAGTTTATTTCCTTGTATATTTCAAGGAGGATGGCAAGGATTTGGGGTAATATTATACCATTGTTAAGGCTAGGACGTGAGGGTCTGTTGTGTTGGATGTTCATTCTTTTGTGAAAAATCAAATAGAGAACTTCTTTTACATTGGGAGGATTAGCAGTTTATTGCAATTGAGGTGAACATGAATGATGTTGTCCCAGTTTGGTATTGTTAGGTTTGTAACAAAAATTCTATGTGATTTAAAAATTTGTTGCATGAAGGAAGCTTATTTAATCTTGATTTAGAAGTCTAGTTTGATTAGGAATAAAATTTTATGGTATTTTGAAAGTTTGATTGAATTAAGGACTTATTCTTTATCTTGAACTCCAAAATTTAGAGATTTGACTTCTATAAATAATCCAAAAGGTATAGACACTTAATAAGGGAGAAAATGCTATATTCAAGAGAGATTCTAACAATTATATCATTATTGTATACATTAGAAATAAGAGAGAATTGTTTAGATTCAGATGATTAAATCTTGTAAGACAATTGTTTGTTTCTTAATATAATAAATTCTTATATTCCACAATTTTCTTGATTATTGTGTGATCCA
>CAIGRP010089551.1:0-27482 GCA_903798385.1 Fraxinus cuspidata
TTTGCTTGATGTTTATATAAATTTTTGGCATGAAATATTTAAGGCTTTCGGGTCGATTTCTATGTTAAATTGTTCGGGATGGACCGTTAGGTCAATATGTTAAATCCTACAGGATATAGGAATTCTTAAGAAATTAGAGAGTGAGTTTGACTCTCTAAATTCAAAGAGTTTCAAATTTCAATTTTCAATGTAGGAAAATAATAAAATAACCTAAAGAAAAGCTAGTTAAAATAAAAGATAAAGAAAAATAATAAATATTTTTTGAAAATAGTAAAATTCAGTGTTAAATATAAAGAACTTGTTGGAGTACTTCAAAATTTTAACTCTCTAAATTTATAGATACTCTCCAAATAATAGAATATGCTCTTTAAAAATAGAGAGTCTCTTGGAAATGCTACTATACAATGAAATATGGGTTTTTACAGGTATAAAACCAATTTGATTACTCTAAGTGATAAATTACCTAGTGTTTGGTAACTATTTTCAAGAAGTTACCATCTGCTCGCTCCCAGTCTTATTGTAATTTGTATTTCTAAGAAGAAGAAGCTGGTTTAGTTGTGAACTTATGAGTTTTGAAGGCAAATTTTGAAACTGAAGCACATAGAGTGAAAGGTAGTCAGTTTCTGGTCTTATGTTTAATGTTGGTATGAAAATGACACTGGGTTATAGAACCAGTAAGTATGAAAGAATCAGACACTCTTATTGGGTGATCCTTCCTCTCAAGTGTACTTTATTTCACATTCAAATGGCAATGCACTTACGTTTTCGGCAGGCCCAGTGTAAAATACTGGAACTTTCAGCATCTTTGGGGAAAAAAAATAATATGAGAGGCTGATGTTTGATGATGCAAAGGCTGATAGAAAACAGAAGGCATGAAAAGTTACACTTAGGAAAGGGATATAATTTGAGTATCATTATAATTCTGGAAGCATAGAAGTAGATTAGTTGTCTTAAATTTGGTATGATACTGATATATGATTAACATAGGTTCTATGTGTACAATGCAAAGTACCTCTGCATTGGCCCATAGTTGACACAATTGATTAGGCTTCAGAGCAAGTGAAGACTTTGTAAACAATTCAGGTTCTATCATCTTAGCATTGTGATCGATGAGATCTTTTAGTTGCTTTAATTTTTACCTGCAGACTGTCTATTTATTTATTTTTATTGTGGTCTGGTATGGACAGAATTGATGTCTTTCTGCATGAGTTGAACTTGCTTATTCTTTCTGGATCTCTGTAATTGTCAGAAGCCTGATTGAAGCATTGGGCTTTCTATCTCTCATGAATTTATAAATTCATCATTTTTTACTTTTTCCTTAAACGACATCCATTTCTTTGGCTGGTTTCAGAGGCAACAAATGGACATTGAATATACTTTCTGTCTAATGCTTCACCTATGTTCCTCTCCAAAAGTGGTGTAAGTATCTGGCATCAACAGATTGCACCGATGATTTTTTTTGACTTTATCTATTGAGAATTGGATGATCATCCAAATTTTGAAATACTGGATTATTCTTTTATAAAAGTTTCCCTCTCTTTAAAACTAATGAGCAAAAATGTTCAAATAAAAAACCGATTGATCACTAAAATGTTCGGTTTTACACGAGGATTTGCAGCAAATGTCTTGTCTTTAATTTAGTCTTGTTGTCTAAAAAATCCAATAGTGTCATCTAAAATTCTTGAAATCTTATCCCAAGAACCTATAACATACCACATGTTTGGCTAGGTGATGAAATACGTTCCTATTCCATTATGCAAATTATTCTATTCACACACTAGGTAACAATTTTTTTAATTTTTATTGCCATTTCTCTATGTTGCTTGTAATTTGTAATTCTAATTGGTTTAATGCACTCCATGGTGTTGGTTATTCCCATTTAGTAACTAATATCAGAATGCACCTTGTTCAATACTCCTGAATGATCTAAGTCTAATTTCGCTAGTACCTAACTGATGCGTAAAAGTTTGAAATGAATTATGGGTTAGTAATGGTTGTAGTGATTGATAGAATACAGAGAGTTTTTTAGGGAAATAATCGTTCATGATTTTGCACAAGTGTTACTCGTAATTTTGCTAATCCGGGGTACTTAAAATAAGAAATAGTTATCCTGATCAGTTCTTTTGGAGGTTTTGGGGTTTCTGGTGAAATCTCTTCATGTCACATGTACTACAAAATGGATGCAGATTTCAACACACAGAGTATTATTAACGTAAAGTCAAGCTAACTACTTGGGTGCAAATCAATATGTTGCTATCTTTTTAAGTTGAGGACTCTTTTTACTATGCTGTGTATCTTGGTCTTGTCATATTTGACCACTAATATGTCAAAATTTTTTAAAGATTTCTCGTCATTCAACATTATAATCATTACGTTTTCTCTCAATATTCGATTAACTTGACATGGTTCTGGATTAATGCCACCATAGATTTGTGAACAAAATAATCTCGGAGACTTATTCTGCATAGTAGTTTATAACTGGAAAAATTCTTTGGTTACTTTTCTTGATGTCATAGCGATTGCTTTAGCCTGAGCACATACTTATGTTAGACCTTTCTGTTTTGTGGGAATAGACGAACTTATCTTCTTTGTAGTCTGATGATTTGGCTGATACCGAAACATTTCTATGTTATGTGAGTTTACACATTTCATATTATGCTTCAAATATATCGCATGATTGGTTAAATTTCTGGTTGGTTGGCTTAATTTGTCTGATTCTATCTAAATTATGATAGGGAACAAACAATTGGATAAATTTGACAGGTTTGTAATAACATCATTCATAGTTTTTTCTTCATGTTTGATGATCCTGCTTTTTTTGTGATATGCAGTCTTCTTTTGGCAGTTTCTACGATAGCTTATTGTGCTGCGTGAGTGTCTGTGCTGCCTTTCCATTTATTAATATGCACTTATTATATGCCTCGTTTTCAGTGATTATTGTCTGACTGATTAAAACAGAAAAAAATGAAAAAACCTTCTCTTGCCAAAATTAGTCTCTTTCTTTTCTGATTTTGGTGGTTTTTCTTATCCAACGATGCAGTATTGCCCTTTTTGGAGAGAACCACTCTATTTCTATATCCAATTGGCGTCTTCATACCTTGTTTTTGTTATGCATTCTCTTCTTTTGCCTTGCATTTGAACATTTTGACTTCCTTGCAGTGATTGTGTGGGGCTTCAATCCATCTAGATATTTCATTAATGTCTACTTTAGTCGACTGCTATAGATTTAGCTAATCCTTCAGACTGAACATGACACAAGGGAGATCCAGTAAGTTACTCGAAGCACATGGATACTTAAATGAGCTCGTTTGCAGGTTCTCTTTTATGCACAAGGTAGATGGTCGTGCCATGGGGAAGCTTCAATAGGTCTTTTCGCGGCTGAAAATTTGTAATTGAGTGGAGGGGTTTTAGAGGATTTTCTTCAAACTGAGAATTTTGATTAATGGAGTCATTATTACAACCATTACATGTCTTAGTTCTCGTTTGCCAAACCTAAATATTAAGTGACATGTTACAAGGAAAAAAATTTGTTCTCTTGATTGTTAGTGTTCATCAACGTCGATGATAAATGATAGTTGTCAGTTGGCAGCATTTCTCAACGTGTAAAATTGTGTTCTATGTGAAATACTGATGTTGATTCGTTCTCACAGCACTCGTCTTTTCAACTCGAGTACACTTCACATATTGGTACAAACTGGAAGAGTAATAGCAAGTTTTATTTATTTTTCGCCGCTTTGGGTTGTGGGGCTTACTTCCGTTATTGTTACGTTGTTCGATGAAATTGGAGTTATCGTTGTATTATTCAATGAAACTGAGATATATTCTTATTCATTGGACAATGAGCTTGCATATAGTGCAACTAATCACCACTGATGATGTAATTCTGCCGAGAATGTTAAAAAATGAAACTATGTTTGCCTTTCCTCATTAGAGGGCCCCATTTATTATTATTATTAAGTTTGATCTCTTAAGATGAACGTAATAACAAAATGTCATCGTTTCTTTGAATTTTAGTCACTTATTGGTCACAGTTTTAATAGTTTTGGTGCAACACATTGTAAAATAAAAAGGGTGACAAAATAAAGTCAAATATCATTGTCCTCAACGAAGATAAATGACATATTACACTTGCTTGAGCTTAAAAACATCCGAAAGAAATAGCACTTGTATATATTATATATATAGTTCATAACTTCAAGATAAGCGACTTTGGAGTTGCATATAGTGTAGATGACGATTTTAATGATCTAGTTTGGAGCCGGCAACATCGACCACAAACCTGTACCTCACATCGTTATTTTCCAGCCTTTCGAAGGCAGTGTTGATATAATTCATTTTGACAACTTCAATAGTTGAAGTAATGTCCTTCTCCTTGCAGAATTCAAGCATTTCCTCTGTCTCCTTCATGCTACCAATAAAGCTTCCCGTGATACTTTTTCGACCTACATCCGTTCAAATTATAGAACAGCCATATTAGAAACTCGTAAAAGAAATATTTGTAGTCATAAAAAAATAATATTTATGCAAGTTATAATGCAATATGGAATTGTTAACAGCTAAGTAAAGATGACTAAGTGGTCATTTTGACACGACTTTTGCTTCTATTTCTATTTTTCGTAGAAGAGTTTCATGAATAATTTAGTTTAGTCTATTTTTTTTCTAAAAACTCTTCTAACCAGAAGAAACACTTTCAGAAAATTATCAAAATATGTACTATAATAATTACTTAATCTCAAAAGTATTTGACTTTTTAGCGGCTGCGGGTTCCTACGTAAAAAAAAAAAAAAGAAACATAACTCATGTAAAATATGGAACATAACATGTAACCGTGGAAAATAAGGAAAAAAAAAAAAAAAAACATTTTATAATATATTGAGAGGACTAAAATGGTGACAACAGTTTGTGGGCAAAAATGATGGTCCAATGTGATAATTATACTTCATTGTCTGCTAGTCAACATTTATCACTTATGTAAAACAAGAATTAGGTAATGTGCCGATAGAAGAAACTTGTCTTTCTTATGCAATTTGGTCCAAACTTGGGCATGCGGGTCAATTTACGTGTCTCGATAGATTTCAAATTCATTTAAGAAAAAAAGACTTAAGTTTGTTATATAGACAAAAGAATCGAGTACTAACCGAGCATGACTAACGGGGTGATGAACTCCAAAGGAGTGTTGATGACGCCCATCAATATCAACTTCCCATCAACTTTCAACAGAGAAAGGTAAGGCACCAAAGGATGAAAAACTGGAATTGTGTCAATAATATAGTCTAGTGAGTCAACCAGTTCTTGCATCCTAGTTGAGTCCGAGCTGACCAGATAATCATCAGCCCCAAGATGGTCCAATGCCTCCTCTTTTTTCTTCATTGAAGAGCTTATTACAGTAACATGGTGGCCCATAGCCTTTGCAATTTTGACTCCCATATGTCCAACCCCTCCAAGCCCTAAAATGCCCCCTCTTAGCCCACTCTTTTTTAACCCAAAATGATTTAATGGGCTGTATACTGTCACCCCAGCGCAAAGTAGTGGCGCCGCCTGTTCTGCTGCCATACCCTCTGGAATTTTTACCACGAAGCTGTAAAAGTGAACATCATTAATCAAACGTCAACCTCGTGAAATTCAAATTCACTTTTTAATCTGAACAACTGACATGTAGAGACGTCAAGTGAATTGTACAGACTTGATTACAAAGAGGCCTCGATTGGTCAGGATGTTGTGGTAGGCCATATTTCTACACTACTCGTCTCGGCCCATAGACCCATCCAATAGTGGGTAGGACCAAGGTCGGGACCGTCATTCGAGTCAAATTAATTAATCAAAATCATTTTTTTTAAACGTGGACTCTTATTCCTCTAGCATTTGGGTCATAGTGCTAAGTTTAAATGGTTTAACACTGAACATTTTCATTGGTTTGACTAGATTGGATGGCTCGACTCATTTTTACACTATCAAATGTTGATTAATAGTTATCGATATACCTAATTAGTTAGTACACAATAAGTATGGATACAATTTGTTGATGTGACTCGATTTACTTCCAATACTAAAAAGTTCTTGTACAAATAGGTTGTGTCGATGCTTACTTTTGATTAACCACCATTGCATCAGCAAATCCCCCTTGAGTGGGATTTCCATCAGTGTAGATATCATTGTAGGACCAAATCTTCTTGTTGCAGTATTGTTCAATGTCTGATATGCACGGCTGACAATCTCCACAGCATCCGACGATGCAGCCAACTCCGACTATATCTCCGGCCGTGAACTTGGTCACACCGGATCCCACCTCCACAACCTCACCTACCACCTCATGACTATGTATGGCAGCACAAAAATTAAAATTATTATTTAATTTGGCAATAAATGAGAAATAGATAAAATTAAGGTTGGACGTATATTTATGTCTTTAATGATTACAGTACATCATGGGTGTCTTCTCATTTATTTAATTAATTATATTTCTAAGAATATTAAAGTACTGGTATTGAGACGTCCAGATGAATATAGGAATAAAACAGAATAATGTGGTCAGGATTGCACCAAGTTGTTTAAATTTTGTGCTGGTCACATGCTTATCTGTTTTGCAAGAAAATCTGTGGCATCATTTTATTTTTAATTATTTTATTTCGAAATTCAAAGTTGTGCGTTATTCTCTGTCTATCAGTAGTATGCATCACAATTCAATTGCACATTAAGCCCGTATTTGAGCCACGTTATTTTTTTATCCCTATTTTTCAACTCATTTTCAACCACATATTTTTCAATAAAATAATATTTTTCATCACATCAATAATTTTTCCTTCTTTTTCAACAATATATTCCTATCACATCAACAGTAAAAATACATTCTTACTCCCAAAATGTACACCAAACAGAGACTAAATTGAGAATCACACTATTACCTTGGTAAAATGGGTAATTAAAATCAAATATAACTACACAATTCATGAGGCTCACAATATTTTTCACTTTTTCAACGATATATTTCATCAACTTTTTTATCAAAATCTACTAAAAATTTTATTTTTAGCAAATTCAAAGAAGGACTTAATCTCATTTATATTAATGACCCCTTAATGTGGTAATGATCCACTATCATATAAAAGGGTTTTAAATGCTAGCATAATTCTACTTATATATACAAGTCAAGAATGTAGCGCGCGCGCGCGCGCGCGCACAGAGAGAGAGAGAGGGGTACCCTGGAACCATGGGATAATTGGACATGCCAAGATGATTTTTGACTTGATGAATATCAGTATGGCAAATCCCACAGCAAATCACTTTCGCAAATACATCTTCAGGGCCTGTGCTCCTGTCCATGAGCCAGTTCCCACACAGAATAATTAGATTAAGAAAAGAACAAATCACACATATATACTTGGTAATTGATATACATGCATATATATATATGAATTTGAACCTGAGAGTGTATGAATAAGGTGAGAGAATCCCAGAAGGGTCTGTGGCTGCCAATCCTCTTGTTTTTCTCTCAACTTCCAAACTCCCCATGGAACCCTTTACACTTTGAATGTTTACTTACTTAACAATTTTGCTGCCTGCTCAAAAGAATCACTCTTGTCTTGTGGATTAGTCACAGTGAATGTGTCTATGTATAGAGAGAGAGAGAGAGAGAGAGAGAGAGAGAGAGTAGAATTATGGGTTAAGAAAGTAAAATGAAAGAAACTGTAGAAGGCAAGTTAGGCAATTCAGGCAGCGACATTCAACATAAATAGACCTGTCATGCGGGTGGGGTGGCGTGGAGTGGGGTTGGTGAACTGAACTTTCCGTTGTCTAAATCAAAAATGTTATGAAAAATATGATTATAAATAGAGTCGTACTTCTACTTTTACTAAAAAAAATATACAGATGGATGAAAAGTGTTTATAAATAGATAAAAATAAATGACGAATAAGTAAATAATACTTATGAATCCTACTAAATACGTGGATAACGGACGATTTAAAAGTTTATGAATAAAATCCAAACATGTTTTTACATAGAACTTTGTCATCTTATATTTAAGCCTAATTTTAGGAGAAAATTATAAACGACTTAATTTATAAATAGATAGAAAAAAAATTTTGTATAAGTATATAGTTTGTGGGTTCATTGAAATATATAATTGAAAATGAAATTTGACCAAAATTGAGGGTAAGTTTCGTCAAACATTTTATTAATATTTTAATTATAATAGTCTATTCATTAACTGATCAGTTTTTCAACTTTTTTGAATACTTAAATTGCATGTTATTTCTATAATTAATAAATTAATTTCAAGTAGATGGCTTGGTCTTAGATGTTTGAGTCATCGAATAACTAATATTATAGTCCACCAACAAATGGACAATAAATAATTTTTTAAAATTTTCCCATTGATACTATGTAATATTTTTCTAAACATTTTTATTCTTTTTCAGAAAGAAATTTATTTTTGGAGTTAGTGGTTAGGTGAAAATGCCACGTCATGATTCATCATACACCTGTCAGCTTACCTTTTTTTTTTTTTTTTTGGGGCATTTGATATGATTAAAATGAAATGGTTGAAAATTATTTAAGGCCTTTACACTTGACAGTTACTAGGGAGATAAGATTACAAAATATTCCTCTTTCCATTTAATTTGGATTTATACATCACAATTTTTTTATATCAACGATGCTTAATTTTCTGTACGTTATATCTTATATCTAGGGAAACAAATTAAATGGAATGGATATAGTTTTCATTCACGGCAAAACTAACATTCTTTTTATGCTTCGAATAAATTTTGGAGTCTCGAAATATAGCTCTTAAATGTTCTTTGAGCTCTCTTCTATTGAGAAAATCTCGTGTTCAGCCATGGGACCCTGCTATTTGTCCCGATCATTGACCCGGGGCAAAGGGCTTTACCCTCAGTCATCTCTGTATTGTTACTCAAAAAGCATAAATAAATCATTTATGTGTCGATACAATTGATTATGTAATTAGTGAAAATAAGAAAGGAAAATAGTTAAGCATTTATTTGGCACAATTTATTTGAAAATCATTTTTATCCGAACTCTAATTTTTCACAGAGAGATACTAAATGAGAAAATTTAGTACTTTATTTAGGTGGAAAAGTAAGATTTTATAGATTAATGAAAATGGTCAATTTATCGTGGGAATGATCGAAAATTAATAAGTACGATTCACAATGGGCGGAGAATAAGTCGGAGCAAGTTTCATTGAAAATGTTCATCTACCCATATGCATCAGGAAATAAGTCAATGAGACTTGAAAATGATCACCTTAGAAAATAACTATTCCCCAATGTGAGTGAGTCCATGGCACAATAAAGAAAGATTATATTTAGTCAAAAAAGAAGAGTCAAGACCATGCTATTTTGACAAATTCTTGTGTTATATACAGATGACATTTTATTTTTAGTTTGTAGGAAACATATTCTCATCCCGAATTATCATAAATTACAGATTTCGCAATAAAATTTAGGGTTTTCTAAATCCAAACCGATACAAAGACCCGAAGTAGCACTGCTAGCAAGAATATGAACAACACAATCCTCATCGTGTGGTGCAAAAAAGCAAGTAAAGAAGGGAAGTAAACAAAATAATCCGAGATTTGCATCAAAATAGCTCCTTTAGTGGATCCGGTTGGTGGATTAGTTAGATCGTGTACTACATTGTAACAATCGACCGAGGTGATAGCAAGGTTATAAGAGTGTGAGAAAATTAGTTCCTCCAAAATTGAAATACATTCAGCAGTGTACGACGAGATTTTCTCAAAAACCTTAGAAAAAGTTGCAATCACGCCACCATTCTGCAAATCAACATAGACATTCTATTTTAGGCATTCTATTGGTGGTAGTCGCCATTTTGATTAATATAATATAAAGTCCCTATTTATTTAACAAAAAAAGTTGATAAAAATCTAAATTAATGTAAACAATTAGTTTCAATTACACGTTTCATGAAACCTATAACTTTTCAATCACACATTTCATTTATTTTTATTAAAATTTACTAAAAGTCTGATTTTTAACTAAACCAAACAGGAATAAAAAGATAATAATAAAATATATAGTCACGACATCTCTTTAGTATTTATATATGATATAATGCTGATGCTATCAAGATAATAGTCTAATTCAATTGGTAACTAATATTGTGATTTGAAGTCCTAATACATACAACACCAAACCCAAGTTTACAATATCGGAAAGCATTAATTTACATGAAATCTTTCACAACCACTACAAAAACTATTAGATATTTATACAATAAATATAATATGTGAAATAAATAATTAATTCAAATGAAGTGCTCAACTAGTGAAAAGTGTGGAATTTGTGTGGCATGTTGGGGGTTCGAGTCACGCCTCACGCATTATATTAAAAAGTCTTTGATTGGGCCTGGGCTTTGTTGATTATAATAATAATTTTTTTAAATCATTTTTCGAAATTATTTAATTGGTCAACTAGCCAGTAAAATATGACCGTTTTTAACTGCCACAATATTAAAACCATAAAACATGCATATAATACTATATCATGGTGTAGAGATTTACATCAATTTCTTGCCTATATAAACACACATCTGGGCATTAGAAAATACAACAAAAAACGAAATTATTTCTTCCTATTCAGTAAAAAATATTATACTCAATTTTACATATTTATGGAGTACACTTGAGAGTTCTGAAAACCATTTGTGATTGCTGCACAATTGGTTTATTTGATCGTTGTATCCTGTAATTGATTGTCCACAGAGGTCGCAGCAGTTATCGACGGGCAATTCGTACTATCACGAGACTCGATCAGTCGATAAGTTTTATTTATGCAATTTACTGTATTGCAACTAGATTAATTTCTAACAAAAACTACAAAAGCAATAACCATTCAACTTTGAAGATATCCCACTTGTTATAGATTGATTAGTTGAGATCTGTCATCCAATTAATTGTCCAACCAATTAATTGTTAACACGTTATCAATTTAGTGGATTAGTAGTGAAATTAACAAGGGTAAATTTGAGATTATATGCTAATTATTGATGACGTATTAATAATCAATTGGTCGGACAACAATTTGACAGCAAAATTGGATGACAGATCTCAACTTTAGATTGAGACATTCATCCCTACCCAAATCAAAAGAATTAGGGTTTTGAGTTCGGATCCTCAACTATGAGAATTTGCTTTTATGTAAAGTTGCGGTCCTTCGTCCCCACAGTCACTACATACTAAATCGAATGGTACACACAATGATAGTGAATCCCCAATCACAATAATTCGGATCTTCTTGTTCTAGAATAATTAAAAGCTAATGTAAACATATTCATTTTCTTAAACTACAAAACAAGACAAGAATAAAAAATCATGATAAATTTGTATGATCATGATTAGCTTTTTTGGCGAGCAGACGATGATCGTGGTCTTCAGAGCAAGGAATGTCCTTTTTTGCTAAACATGATGTATTGAATTAATTCAATACTTATCTTTTTAAGAACGTTGACAAAAAATGTTTGTCTAAGTCACTTCATTTCTTTTTTGTTAAAATTACTTCTACTTTTTTTGTTCAAGTTGCTTTTCATTTTGTCTAACTCGTTTTTTTTTTTTTTTCCTGTGTATTCTTCTGTTTACTAAATCAACTATAAAATTATATTAAAGACTTTAATTTGTCAATTACAAGCGCTTAAATCGCTATCATTAAAGGAAAAAAAAAATTGGACATTAGCCCATAAATTCTTAATTTAACGTATAAGCAACATACAAGGTTTGTTTAAGCATCAGTTTCTAAGACGTCCTTCAAAAAAACTACTATAAATTTAGAAAATTCATATGATGGGAAGAAAAATCAATTAATTCAATCTCAAAATAAACAGTGAATGCATATTTATAATCTACCATTTTGAGATCTGACATAAGGCCGATCTCCTCGATAGAATTAAGTTGTCAACATCTCTCCACCACCTTCCCGTCTATCTATATGCCGTCTATACTATAGTTATATAAAGCTGACCCGGACAGGCCAGAAAACCTGTGACCCTAGCCTTTGCTCGGGTCGGATAAATTAATTTAATAGGAATGCACATGACTCGGTCAAAAACCGATTTTGACCGAGCTAACCCAACCGATTTACCGATTTTTAAAATTGTCTTTTAAAATTTTGGGAGTTAAAAGATTTGGACATCTAAGTAAAACAATTAGTTCCTCACTATTGGAGTTGTATAGTACTTCAATATTTTTTATGGGCAATAAGTTATATGTATTTAATGAATCATATATATGTTTTTTAAAAGTATTTTTATAAAAACTTTGGTCTTAACATTTTCTTTTTTTAATAGACCTAAATAATTAGTGAAAATAATTTAAAAAATATAATTTTGCCTAAAAAATTTATACTTTAATTTTTATTTTTTTTTATATAGCCCCTGTTTGATTCTCATTTTTGGAGTAAAATGTATTATGAAATAGTGATTTTTTTGGAGAATGTGAGATTAAAAAGGAAAAAGTTTTCGAAATACGTGAATAAATTTTATTGGAGAATATGTGGTTGAAAATTGATTTTGAAAAAATGGGGCTCGAACAAGGGCATAGATTTTTATGCAATAACCTACCGATCTGATTATTGACCCATTGATTCAACCAATAACCCGATACTCAGTACCTTGTCTGGATCGATGTCCGGATTGGGTCTATTAACTATGGTCTATACAATGACTCATAGTTCAGTAGTTATTTTTTATAAATATCAACAACAAAAAAAAGTCACTTATTTCTTTTTGTCCAAGTCACACTTTAAGCAATTTGTCAATTATAAGTGCTTAAATCGCATCAAAAGTGAGAAGACATTTGCCCGTAAATTGTTAAATGTATAAGCAACACGCAATGTTTGTTTAAGCGTCAGTTTCAAAGACGTTCTTCAAAACAACTGCTATAAATATTGGAAAATTCATAAGATGGGAAGAAATCAATCAATTCAATCTCAAAATAAGCAGCGCATGCATATTAATCTACCTTTGACAAAGATTTATATGGGATTTTACTATATGATATAATTGTTGAATAAAAAATGAGATGAGTGATTGCTTTTAAATCAAAAAAACAAACTTACAAACCTTACCAAAAATTAAACAGAGTAATAAACACCAAAGAAAAAGATTACCAAATTAATGTCAAGAGAAATGGATGCAATGTCGAGGCAAGAGTTGAATTTTTTGTCCTTAAGTCGAATTTGCTCCGCAATAGTACCTACGGATAATAGCAATCAATTCCAAAAATACAACGATAATTTTCTTATGTTAATAACACTCCAAAATACAAGAACCAATGAATAAAAATTTGGTTATTGTACTCTTTTTAAATGAAATGGAAAACAGCTTTTATGCAAAGTTTTTATTAAGAAAATGCAAAATTTTATGTTATGCTATGGTTGCATATCATTGGAGTGATCAAATGGACGTCCCCAAGAGTTTTATTTATAGAGGAGGAAAGATTGTGAGTGAAGTATCGTGCCCTAAAACCCAGCAATATTTGTCAAATGTCGCAACTTTTACCGTCACTATTCAATGCCCTTGCGTCACTCGAGCTTCAGAAACAGAAACTCTATTTCTCACCAATCACTCGAGCGACAGCCTCTCCGCTCGAGCGCTTGGTAAGCGACGAAGTTAGATAAATAACGAGTCAGTTTCCTGTCTTTTTTCTTCTAACTTTAGATTGTAATTTCTCATTCGCCGGAATTGATTTGGAGATTTCAAATATACCCCGACAATCTACTCGACGAGTGGAACAAGTTAGTATATTTATTTTCATAACTTGACTATTGGATCAAATCAGAATATTTGGTCGAGGTTGACACGAAAGTAAATTTTCCATATTTATACTTAACAATTCCAACAATAATGTCGATCTCCTCAAGAGAATTAAGATGCCAGGATCTCGTCGTCACATTTCTATCTATTTATACGCCGTTTCCACGATAACACGCTATTATTTCAGAAAGAGGTTCGACGACCATTTGTGCTCCATGATCAAATCACTTGTTAGAATAAAATATAACCCATGTTTGGTTTGACTAAAGTTAATGGAATGTGTGGTTGAAAAATTGTGGATCATATGAAATGTGGTTGAAATGAATTGTAAATTTTGACTTAATTTTAATCCAAATGTGTAACTATACCAAACATGAACATAAAATGCCTAAGTGCAGAAAGTACAAGTGAAAAGGAATTTTGCGAGGGTTAAAGTACTTACATCAATTGAGTTAAATCAATTATGCTACATATACATTTTTTTATATCATTTTTGACATTGTGTTGGACAGTTTAAAAAAATATATTTTTTTTAATCCAATACTTTTTGAATTCTTACACAATGTATATCAAGATGTAAATCATAAAATATACACTTAAGTATAATTTGATTTCAACTTAAGAATACGAGACAAGTGACTGAATATGGACCTTTAATAATTGGTTATCCTGACCCATTATAAAATCCAAGCTAGGCACAAACCCATGAAAAGTTAGTTTAGGACTTTGAAATGACATGATGTGATCCTATTCATTGCAATTGGAGTTTTGCTATGTGTCAACACTCTAGTGTACGATCCCGCTCACAATAAGAGGTTCACGATTTTTTATTGATCGTGGACCCCTTCACTGTGAAGCAATGACCCCGATGTACAAACATCAAAACACTTTAAATTGACAACACCAATATTGTTTAGTGGAGAAAAGTAACATGTAGATGAATAAAATAAAGGATAAAGACACGTGTATATAAAAAATTCTACCAAATTGTTTATCCCCTCTCACATGCACGCGGGTCCCGAGCGAATAAAAAAATCTCAAAATGTGATCCCCACCCCCTATTGTGAGTAGTCGACAAGAGATTTAGTAAAAAATTCGGACATATAGCATAGTCCTAAAATAAATCCTGCTAGATGAACAGACTTCAAACAGCTTAACCCGAATAAAATTACCGTTGGCATCGGAAATCAGCAAAAATTAAGCTAAATACAGTACAAAAAGTGAAGATGTCAAATTTGTATACGTTTTGATATGATTATATTAACGAGAGAGAGAGAGAGTCAAAATCTATTATGAAGTTAGTTTGGTAAAAGTGTAAAACTAGTTAAAAACTGGTTAGATAAAGTTAATTTTGATTTTTTATTTAAGTAGAACTCGTTAGTGAGTTCGAATGTCGAACACGCTTTATTCCGCGAGGAGATAATTGTAACTTACTTCTGCATCTCAATCCAAAATACTTTCTACATATTTTTTGAGTCAAATTCTTTTAATAAAGAGGGTTACAAAACATTCTTCAGTTCTTTGTTCTCATATTGGAATGTCACTGTAATGGTGGAGTAATCATCGTATTTTGGGAGATATGTGATGGCGAACTGTGAACAATTTCCTTTTAAGAAAAAAGAATATAACTCTTGCCTCGATCAAATTTCTTTCTTCTACATTTCTTGTTCTACTTTCTATAACGAAAATTCAATGTCTAATTTTTTTTGAATTGAAAAAGTTTATTAAAAAATATTATTTTATGTACATGTAATCCCATTAAATCCATGTAGTAAGATTGATGAAATGTGCATTAAATTTTCAAAATGCTAATACTTCACCAAACTGTGAATTAAATAGACAGTTTGATCGGGAGTACACTCATTAATAATCTGTTACTCATGTTATGGAATTCTTCTACATTTTTTTTATTTTTTTGCCTGAATGGATTTATGAATCTTGATATTATTAAGTTGCATTCCGCGGGTTATCAAACGAAAAATTATAAAATTTGACTAAGATCTAAATTCCCGTTTGGTTCAACTAAAAAACTGGATTATAATTTAAGTCAAAATCAACAATTAATTTAAACTATGTATTTCATGAGATCCACAACTTTACAGCCACGCATTTCATTAAATTTTATTAAATTATACTTAAAATATAATTTTTATTGAAACCAAATAAGGACATAATGTCTTTAGATTTATATTGCAATCTGTATTTTTCACATGTTGGTTGTTTGCACCTAGGAATTCAGCACTATAGTTTACATGACAGATAGATGACTCATGAAAAAATACGAGTTTATTCTTATCAAAGTGAACGAAATTTGTAACACGATTAAAATACCATACTCAATAAAATTTAACTCTTACATTATTTCTGAAGGATATTGATCCGTGCTAAAATTAACATTAAAATTAATAAATACTGAGAATAGCATGGAAGAGTTTAATGTCGACCTTTTTTATTATCTAGATAATATATATATATATTTTAAAATATAGTTAGAATCGACTACATCATCATCGGGTATATTTTAGCATTGTACATAGTTCGAGAGGAATGGTGAGCTTGCAAGGAAGGCTAAAACACTTCATTAAATTTAATTTAGATGAAAGACTGCATAATCATAAATATAAAACCAAACGAATTAAACTATCTTTTATGTAATGTGTGTGCTTGTAAGCGTAATAATAATGTAAAACATCGCTTTTTTTAAAAAAAATGTAAAATCTCGAAATTAGCGTTGAATTTATTTTATTGTGTTAGGGAACAAAGTGAACTATTTTCAGAACTGCGGAAATTTTGACACTTTTATCGCTATATTGTGAATTTTAACGCCCTTCAATAATCCATGTGTTCGGACTAAGTCTCATAGCTACTTTAAAATCCTGCAATTCTGTAGAAATATATATTATTTGTATAAGATTATGGTATTGTTTAAACTTGATAAAGAAGAGAGTGCGCTTGAGATTGATTAGGAAGAGAGAAGACAATCATCTAATCAATCTCAATAGTATATTTTCATGAAATTCTAAAAGAAATAATAATTATTATTTAAAATATAAATAACTTGAGTTCGTTGATCACTTGATTGTTCTGGAACATTACTATACGGACCATTTAAAGGGCTTGAGGGTCCTTCGTGTCCCTTAACTGGGCACAATATATATGAAGCATATATGGAATGAAACTCATGATTTGATGGTGAAAAATCTAAACTAGTTAGAGGGCTTGGTTGTTGTCCCTCACCTAGGCTTGGAACATCATAATATGAACCGGTTAAAGGGCTTGGTAGTTCGTGTCTCTCACTTGGGCTTGGACTAGATCAATGCGAGCTTGGTAATCCTTCATGTGGGCTTGGAACATCATGATATGAGCCAGTTAAAGGCTTGGCAGTTCGTGTCCCCGACTTGGGATTGGAACGTATCGATATAAATCACATGAATGACTTGTTAATTTTTCATGCCCTTCACCTATACTTGGAACGTATTGATATGAACCGATAAAAAGGCTTGATCGTTTCTATCCCCCACCTGGGCGGGGAACAAATCAATACAAATCACTTGAAGGGCTTGGTAATCCTTCATGTCCTTCACCATGTTTGGAATATCACGATATGAAGGGCTTGGTGGTTGCTCTTTTTCCTTACTTGAACTTGTAACGGTAAGATATTGTTCATTTGAAGGGCTCGGTAGCCCTTGGAGGGATAGTATATCTTCTCTTGATACTTAATTTAGTTCAGTTCTATCCAAAACCATATCGTACCCACCCTAAACAAAATTATTCCAATAAGATGGGAAAAAAATCTTAAAATTGTACCACACATTATAACTAACTATAACATGTTAAAATTTGGTGCATTCAAAATAACAAGCAAATCTTTCACTCATTTTATTAATCGATCATACTACTTTCAAATTTATTGTATATTTATTACACGGTACAGAGCAACACTTAAAACATTCAACAATAAATAAGAGTTTGTTTTTATTTATAATAGTATTATTTTCTATATAGATCTCCCTTCCCAAACGTGCTATCATTTTATCAACGGTGTCCATCTCCCGGACTAGGGCCAGAACTAACTATTCTGCCAGAATTTTTCGTCGGGCCATTAAAACTGTTTCTTATTCCCTGGCTTGGCTCGGAAATCTCCACCGGCTCCAAAGCCAGCTGCTTCTCATTCAAGGCCGATGTCTTTTGCAGTGGCCGGCTGGCTTCGGCTGTGTAAAAATCCTGGCTCAGTAATATCATAGAGAAAATAAGAAAAAAGAATGTGAAAAATTGGTACAATTTAGCCATATCAATATGTGGTGATTGTAACCAATCTCGTGTTTATGATTTAAGGGAATTCGAACGCATTAATTTATAGCGCTAGGATCGTGTCTGCACTAGTTTACGTGAATTTTTTTTGTAATTGTAATTTGTCATTTGGAGTAGACGATATGAAATAAATTTTTCTATGAATGGAATGTTTGTTGCGCAGGACTGAATATTAAAAGAAAAAACAAAAGAGTAAAAATTATTAGACTCAACTTATTGGGAAATTTCGTAATCAAACTTATTTTTTTTAATAGCCATTTAGAGTTCAATGTGAGAAAAAGAATTGCTTGGGAATTTATAGTAGTAGATATTGTTGGGGAATAGGATTGTTTATGATAATATTGGTTCTTGACTTGATTTATATTGTTTTATCTCGTACAAATTTGTCTTCGACACTCAAAATTTTAACAATTACTTGTTTTTTGGTAGTTTATATAATTGGGGAAACAAAATTTGTACATTGAATTTGAACAAAACTAAAGCATCGGGACTTTCATGATCAACCCTTGTTGTTTCAAATTTCTCATTCAATTTTGCTTTTCAGATTTTACTTCAGAGTTTCGTCACTAAATTAAATTCTTGAATAGCCGCCACCTTTGGGCTGTGGACTTGTGGTTGGAGAACCAAATTCAATATTTCCAAAAATGATGGAAATTTCATGGGGACAAGAAAAAGATTTAGGATGTAATGTTTTGTTTAAGGAACAAAATTTTGTATTTCAACGGGGTACAGTTAACGCGGTACTACTGTTTCTTATCGAGTCATTTCAGCATGCAAGGATGCATGTTTTAGAGTAACGGGACAAAATTCATTGCATAAATAGGTGTGAACAAAGTAAATATACATAATAAATTCTTCAAAAGTCTCTCAAGATTATCTATTTAAATAGAAAAAGATACGTATTTTGTATTAAAAAAATGGCGTAGAAGTTATGATAGTCTACAAACTTGGACCTAAGTCCGATATGTGTAAAATACATTAGACGAACTTGATGCAAATTTATTCTAGTTTTAGAAAACTATAGAGAGAGGTGTTATTTTACCTAAATTAATTAAGATCTCATGTCTAATCAATCTATTTATTCTTGGATATGATAAGATCTCAAGTCAAGTGAATGTGATTATTCGTAGATATCATAATTAAACTTGTCGATTCAAGTAAAATATCAAGACTTGAACATAACTTTAGAAATTTTAAAGTTCTTTTGCGAAACCAACGGTCTAATTTAAACAATTAGTAGTACAACTTGAATGAGTTAATTATGAAACCACATTCATGAAATGAAGAAAGTTGGCAAAAAATAAATTCTAAATGCTTTTTTTAAGATATGAACAAAGATAAAATTCTAACTTGTTAATAAAATGTGCTTTGATTGCGAACTCGACTACAACTATGCTTTGATCTCTAGTAAAGCACATTATCAACCTAGCAAAAATGTTGCGTAAAAATTTTTTCACATGATATGCGACCTTTTAATTAAAAAATTATATTTTGAGAAATAAAGTAAGGTTCGAAAATGTTTTTGAAATTAGTAGTTTTTTTTTTTTTTAATCAATTTTTGATGTGTTCCCAATACAAAAGCACGTTTTCCAGCGCTCAAAGGAATCACGTCCAAAGTGTCGATTTTTTCTCGTTCATAAATTATTTGAAGGAAAAATTACATTATCTTCAACCTAATGCCTCAGTATCAAAGCCAGTCTTCAACTTTTAATAAAAGAGTGAAGTGATCGTTTCATATTTTTCTTATCAGACTGTACAATCAATATCCAAAGATGAAAATTGTACAATGATCGTTAAATTGCAAAGCGACCCCGTAAAAATATATCTCACTTCAACTTTATTTACACCAATCCAAGTTGTAGTGCAAAACTTAGCTTTATGAAATTAAATCGTTGAGATCCACGTAACTCTTTAATTTAGATTTGGACAATTTCATTATTTGGTGACTGTTATGTAACTATAGTGAAATGTTAGAAACTAAATTGTTATATTTTAAATGTTGAGGATGAATTTACAAATTGAGAAATACACAGGAATGAATGGTGGAATTTTTCCTATTTATAGATGTAAGGGCATTATAGAATGGTCCCCAATCTATCGAAAATATAATAAGTAGGTCTATAACCTAATGTTTTGACAGCCTAAGTACCTATTCTTTAGTTTTTGTAACATGTAGGTCCCTATTATTGGTACTAATTTATTTATTAGTTAAATATTTCGTAAAACTTATTTTCTTTATAATCTCATTATAATTTCTTCCAAACGAGGCACTAAATTTAAAATATGACCAGATTCGATGAACTTCGCAAATCATATCGTCCCTGTTGTAGTGCCCAAAAGTCCATACAGCGTGATTCACTTTGCCTTTCGTTTACCAATTATATTCTTCCATTCTTACCCTTCTCGAATCAAAAGTCACATTACATTAAGTCTGAGGTTTTCAGTCCTCTCCTCAATTATTATCTAAACTGTGTACTCTCAACGGCCCCGCTGCTGACCGCCACTAGTAAATGGCTTCTGACGGATTCCGGCCACTGGATGAGAAGTTATTGGTGGAGTACGTGAAGGCAACTCCAGTATTGGCTGATAAGCTGGGCAACCAGTTTGATAAGCTGGAAATTGAAGAAGTGGGCGATGGAAATCTCAATTTTGTGTATATCGTTATTAGCCCCTCTGGCTCCTTCGTTATCAAACAGGTAGCAAGATCAGTGCTCTCAAATCATTATTTAGAATTGGATCGACTTGCAAGAATAAAAAGTTTTTCTTTTATTTATATATTTTTATTTGCTAGCCATTTTCGGCATGTTCTCAGACACATTTAAGCTCCTAAGAAAAGAAAATATTTTGAAAATCAATGACAGATGACGTTACTTTGATTTGAATACAAGATATGGATCCATCAATCAGACTTAATACCGAAGGGCTAAAACTCATCCATTTTCTTTGTATTATTGTATAGCCATGTTAGCTAGCTAGTGGTGATTGAGAAAGATGGTTTTGGTCCATATAGTTCTTAGATTATCTTGGAGGGAGAATTATTGGGGCAGAATTTCCTGACTTTATTTTGATTTGCAAAACAAGAAGCAAGAGAAGAAAGTGGAACCGGCTATCCAGGGTGGTATAGGAGGCTTTAAAATAAAAAGAAGACAACACCAGCATTCTTGGAGTTCCTTACATATTTTTTGTATTTTATGTAATGTCTTATAGATTGAGGATTTCAATAATATTAATATTCTATTGTCATCTTACTCTAGCAAGCCTTCACGATAAAAATCTACCTCGCCGAGCCGAAGTTTTAATCAACCGGAGAAAGCTATATGATTCTCTAACATATTACATATTGGAGTGTCTAATATATAGAACAACTTCTAAATCAAGTGCCCCAAAAATCTGAAGGTGTGTCATTGGGAATATGTTAAGAGTTAAAAGGCATCTTTCATATAGATCAAATATAATTTCTTAATGACCTTGAGGAAAACTATGAATACTGTTCCTTCTCAAACTGTTCATAAATCTCTGCAGGCTCTTCCTTATATTCGTTGTATAGGGGAGTCATGGCCAATGGCAAAGGAACGTGCCTATTTTGAAGCAATAACACTAAAAGAGCATGGTCACTTGTGTCCTGACAATGTTCCTGAGGTTTACCATTTTGACAACTCGATGTGTTTAATTGGTATGCGGTACATTGAACCTCCTCATATAATCTTAAGAAAGGGATTGATTGCTGGGATTGAGTATCCATTGGTCGCAGAGCACATATCAGACTATATGGCTAAAACTCTATTCTACACATCCCTTCTGTATCTTACGACAACAGAACATAAAAGTGCAGGTAAACAATTTGCTTGGTCTTATATAAATATAGGTTTATGTATTTACTACTTAACAATAGATTCACAATTTCTTTTTTTATTGTTTTTTGTTTTTTACCTTTTTATGATCATCTAACAGTTGTACTAGATCTACAGTTGACTACAAGTGTTTATCAAAAGGTTGATTTATAACTTAGAATGTGAAAACTCTGCCGGTAGCTTTTTGTTTAGTAATTGCAGACCCCCAAAGGCGTCTAATTTGTCTGTCTCTTAGGTCGACTTTTTGTTCCATGCCTCAGTTTCATGCCCTTCACACCGTATCTTTTCTGATCAGCACCGTTATCATTTCCATTATCTTCTTCTGCCTTTCTAATTCAGCATTAGTTTTCTTCCTGGGTTCCATTCTCTGCTAGATGTAAGAAATAATGACGAGTTTAAGCTCCTACATCAAGTAATGCAGTAAGTCAGAACATATATACTAGGCTGTTCATCCTTGTTAGTGAGTTTTAACTATATTACATGCTTGGATATGCATGTCTCATTAGTACTTCAATGCTTTTGCAGTTGCTAAATATTGCGGAAATATGGAGATGTGCAGACTCACTGAGCAGGTTGTCTTTTCTGACCCTTACAAAGTGTCTGAACATAACCATTGGACATCTCCTTATCTTGATTCGGATGCCGAAGCAGTTCGGGAGGATAACCTTTTGAAGCTTGAAATTGCTGAGCTAAAATCCAAGTAATCTGCAGTGTTAAAATTTGATTCTTTATTCTGCATTTTATTAATTTTTCAATAGATGCAGAATTTTTCCTTAAATTTTTTTGGTGACCTTCCAGATTCTGTGAAAGAGCCCAAGCTCTTATACATGGTGATCTCCATACAGGTTCTGTCATGGTGACTGGAGATTCAACTCAAGTTATTGATCCAGAATTTGGTTTTTATGGGCCAATGGGATTTGATATTGGAGCTTTTGTTGGGAATTTAATTTTAGCTTACTTTGCACAAGATGGACATGCTGTCGATGGGAATGATCGCAAGGTATATTCTGACTCCACATTCCTTTTCATCACCACTAATTTTCTGACTATCTTAAGTTTTCTGCAGTAACTCTCCGCTTCGCCAGTATATGTTTTTTCTTGAAATTTTACTTCTAAAATTTAGTTGTCTATTCAGTTTTCTCATCTCTCTCTCCAACCCCATAGAAATGGCATCTTCTAGAATTTTCCTTCTCATAGTTTACTTGTTGGATTGCTTCCATTTCAATTAGAGTTTTATCATGCATATAGTAAATAAATTACTTATATTTGTCCATGTTATGATAGAGGGAAGTGCTTGAAATTAATAAATTTCTACTTTATGATTGACATGGGTGCGTAAATCTCCTGTGCCCTCGATTTTAAGTTTGAAAGCAAGATTTTTTGTAAAAAAACTCAATTTTGTTAGTAAGGTTCTTGGACGAATTTGTCTCTGGAGTAAATTGGAATGGCTGTTTTGTTTATCGTCGGTATGACCACTTCAGTTAAACATTGAAAGTAGTACGTTCAAGTTGTCTGTTGAGGCAACGAGTGTTCTTCTGATTGTTTATTCTTCACTCTGTGTTTGTATGGCAAAGCATCAATATTTCTTGAATCAGGCACGGCAAGGGGTCTTTTATACAAAGTGGATAGTATTTTTGATTGCCCAAAATGACATTAGGATAGAGTAATTGTACATCTGGCTGCCAAATAGTGTGTATGTGTGTGTATCGGGATTATAAATAGTTGTGCATTGCCCCTAGGGAGATGAGACATACATGTGTGTATTAATATCTAACATTGTCATTTGGGTTTGCTCCCCAATGGTCATCAGTTCGAGTCCCCTCAGGGCCACTGAGGTAAGTACCCGACCGTAAACTTTAGGGCCCGTGGGATTAGTCGAGGTGCGTGCAAGCTGACCCAGACATCCACGGTTATCAAAATAAATATATATATCTAACATTGTCATCAACATTGTCATCAGGAGACAATTTCGGTTCAAATCTCTGCAACTTCCTATTTAGATCATATATATCAGCGTAGTTGATGTAGTGATGGCAACGGGGCGGATTCACCCCGCCCCAGGGCGAGTGTTTGCCCTGTTTTTTTTTTTTTAAGTTAATTATTATTATCATTTTAATTAATTAATTTTTTTTTTTTTTTTTTCCTTCACCACCTTGCCCCCGCCCCATGACCCGAGACAGGGCACGCCGCCCCGCCCCCGCCAACCCGTTCGGGGAGGGGCCCGCAGGGACGAGGCGGGACGAGGAAAATTGCCATCACTAAGTTGATGATTTTAACTTTGATAAATTCAGCTGTAGAGGATGCAAATGTCAGCTGAAAAGAAATGCGGAGCTTGTCACTGAAGAGAAAGTTGTGTCCTAACTGGTTCCTCTTTTTCCGTGCTTCATTACTCCCAAGTAACATGATTTTAAGGTCCCAATAACCTCCTGTTAGCGAGGTAGTAATAAGAAGGGCCAGATTTGGGATTTATTTACCTTTTTGGACTTCTACTGAAACTTCCATGTCAATTTTGCTTTCTAAATTTCCTATTTGATTATGCCTGTTAGGAATGTGTGCATTCTTGTCCATGTTTTAATGGAACTAATGCCATTCAATCTGTTAGTCCGTTTGTAAGAATCAAAGGATGTCCAGCAGAATAATTACTCATCTTGATTCAGTAGCTTATCAATAAAAATTTCTTCGATGCAGCCATATAAAGTTTGGATTTTGAAGACTATAACAGAGACTTGGAACCTCTTCTATAAAAAGTTTACTGCTCTTTGGGATGAACACAAGGATGGTCCTGGAGAGGCATATCTTCCAGCAATTTATAATAATCCAGACGTACAGTTGCTGGTAAAACAGAAATACATGAAAGAACTTTTCCACGACACTCTTGGATTTGGTGCGGCCAAAATGATAAGGTTAGATGGGCTTTTCTCCTCAGTGAATCAGATTCTCAACATTGCGTCTTTATTGTACCTTCTGCTATTTTTCTCTACTATATCATATACTTGCAGTGTCTTTGATTGGTGTAGAGTTTATATCGTAAGATCAGCGTTTGTACATCACAAGCCTCCTTTATATACAGTTGTTGAGAAAGAATGAAACAATCATTCTTCCTTCCTTTCAGTCGTGTTCCAGTTCCAATGTGTTTATTCAGCTTTCTTCTAATTAAATTAAAAAAGAAATGCATAAAAAGTGAAGAAAATTCTTGACACCAATCATTTACGTGTGAGTATTACACCAAGAATTGTTCAAGGGGTTATTTGGAGGTCATAACAGCGAAGCTTATTGTCATTTTTTAGCTTATTGTCATTTTCAAGTACTTGAGCACTTGGGTGGATCTATAAGAATTATGTACTTAATGCATTTTTGCATTTGATGCTCCTCCATGCTTTTATTACTGCGGATAGTTAATAAGTGAAGATGATAAACACACATCATTGATTAAGTGCAGGAGAATTGTTGGGGTAGCTCATGTTGCAGATTTTGAATCCATCGAAGAGGCTAAAAAACGAGCCGAGTGTGAACGAAAAGCTCTTAACTTCGCCAAGATTCTTCTGAAGGAAAGAAGAGATTTCCAAAGCATTAGTGAAGTTGTTTCTGCAATGGAGCAACTCGATTCACAATAACTCGTCCTCATAAATTTCATATTTGGGATATCTAGATATGTTGGTTTTGAAGAATGTTTTGCAATAACTGCTGTGTATGAATTGATCAAGAATAGACTCCCTCGTGCAGTGGAAGGCTTCTCCTTTTCATTATGGATTAATATGCTTTGCTCAAACCCAATAGTGAGTGAGGAATAACAAATGTTTATACTCGATCTCTATTTTCCTAGTACTTTCGAATTTTCTTATTTCCAAAAAAAAATTAAATATAAAATACAAATCCCTGCTCAATAGTTTGTGTCGGGCCACATAGATTTTGAGGCTGGAACATCACCATACTTGGCCTTGTACTCCCTCCACGCCTGATCCAAAGGTTTTCCCAGCAACTCAAAGAAATAATTATCACTATATGCATATCTCATCTTCTTGTACAAAGCAGCAGTAAACCCATTTCTTAAACTATCACAGTACTCCAAAAATCTTGCTGCGACACCATATCCTTCATCCCATCTGTTACGCAGACCTGGTCTGGTACAAGTGTTTCCGGTCGTAAAACTTTGATTTTATCATCACTTAACCTGCTATACCTTCGATCAATCCCCTCGGGGCTTCTCCATCACCATACCATTGGAATACGCACGTCATTTCATGGTACACGTATTTTTAAATGCTTATTAATACGATTTATATTGGAAAAAAAAACATAAAAACAAAAGAAAGACATTGGGTAATATAGGGTATTTTGGATATTTCGAGACCGGGACCACGTATCCCGTCCTCACCCATTTACCATTTGGAACATAGATTTCTATCCCTGTTCAAATCGGGGCAGTGTTGAGCGGATCGTGTTGATTATCAAATTAATTCTTGATCACGTGAAAGTTTAAGCAGAAAAGCAAAGAAACATAAGCTTGAAGATGAAAACTTATTTATTGATCAATGAGAATCAAAATTGATTACATCAAGACTTGAGCTACATTTTATACCACAACATAACAGTAAATTGAACTGTAATAACTGAATTTAACTAACCGCAATAACAGTAAATTGAACTAAAATAACTAGAATAATCGAAAGTAACTAACTCCTTTGAGCTATTTCCTCTTTTCTTTTCAATTTCATGCTGTCAATGTGTGATGTAACCCAAGATGAACATGTATGTTAAGGAGGTTCATCTTGCGAAGAGTATGATGAAAGGGTAAAGAGCCGATATGTTTTATCAAAATATCTGCAAGTTGAAGTCTGGATGGAATGTGGAATAGCTTAATGACATTTTGTTGCAACTTTTCTCGAACAAGGTGGCAATCAATTTGAATGTGTTTTGTCCGCTCATGTTGGACTGGATTTGTGGCTATGGATAATGCTGATATGTTGTCCGTATAGAGTAAAGCCTGTTGTGGATGAGCAATGTTTAGGTCCTATAAGACATAAAAGAGCCATTGGATCTCACGAGTAGTTGTTGCAAGGGCTCGATACTCTGTCTCTGCTGAAGAACGACTAACGGTGACCTATTTCTTTGATTTCCAAGAAATCAAAGGGTTGCCAAGAAAAATTGCAAAACCAGTTACACTCCTGCGAGTGACTATACAGTCTACTCAATCACTATCTGAGAAAGCCTTTAGTTTCAATTCTGAAGAAGATGGAAAGAACGGGCCTTTCCCTGGTGTAGCCTTTGGGTACATCAATACTCTGGTTGCTGCTTGATGGTGACTTATGATAAGTGCGTTTTTCTACACAACACTTATTAATGTCATATTACTAACCTTTTGTGTTATTTTATTATTGTATCTTACTTAACTTAGGTTGATTTTATCGTATTTCAGTTTTGAATTCATTTCTAAGCAATTGGAAAAGAAAGAAGGATAAATCGGCCAATTGATGGAAGTTTGGGGATAAATATGCATTTGAGTAAAGGTTAGCATTAACATTGAAGTAATTTAAT
>CAIGRP010089556.1:0-19710 GCA_903798385.1 Fraxinus cuspidata
AAATTTTGAAATTAAAGTCAAATGATTTTTTTTTTTAAATAATAAGCTAAAGTCAAATAAAAGACTTTAAAAAAAGGGAAAAAAAATAAAAAAAACTAATAAAGCGCGCCTAGAAAAGACGAAAGAGAGGAAATAAAAAATTTAGCCGTTTAGGATTTGGGGAAAAAGCGCCTAAACGCAATGAGAGGCATTTTGCTCGAGGCGAGCTTTTTAGAACACTGCATCTATTTCCCATGTCTCTGAGCAAGAATTCAAAATGAAAACTTAATGTAATCAAACAAAACGCTTACATAGTCGGACAGTTACATCTGAAAGTAAAATCAAGAAAACTGCATGTTTATCTTTCTTTGTGCAATGAAAAAGCTGTTCCAGATCTTTGTGAAGATNCTGAGCAAGAATTCAAAATGAAAACTTAATGTAATCAAACAAAACGCTTACATAGTCGGACAGTTACATCTGAAAGTAAAATCAAGAAAACTGCATGTTTATCTTTCTTTGTGCAATGAAAAAGCTGTTCCAGATCTTTGTGAAGATAAAATACTAGTATTATATAATTCTACTCGACTGCAAAGAGGCATCACTTGCAAAATTTTCAATTCTTTGAGAAATTCTTCAAATTCTTAGCATAATAATATTCTCTGAAGCATCATTTTAGGAGTGTAAAGGACCCATTCCACCTGCAGTAAGCGCCGGAAAAAGGTTCTGAGGCCAATAAACCACGGTCCACATGGACTGGCCCGACTGGAAAGAATTTGCTTTTGGAGTTATTCTCTTTTTTTTTGTATTTCTTTTCAAACTTAATGAAACGTTCGAATAATTTTCTCTAATCGACAGGCCGCCATGGAAATCTGGTGGACCACTCATAATGCAACCTCATTTAACTATTATAGTTCAAGCATGTTAATGTTTACTCGACTGATCCATACCACCCTACATCACCGTGAAACAAAAACAAATTGTGCATTCAAGTGATACAGATTAACAAATGAGGAACCCGTCCTCAAAATAAAAGGAAAGAGGAAAAAGATACCATGTGACTAGTAGTACTTTATAGCAAGATCCGGGCACTTACCAAGCAAATAGAACAAGTCAAGTCAATGTCAAGCTTGATTGAATCAAAGAGCTCACAAGAGAGAGATGGTTTTCCATCATTCAATATGAGAGAACACCCTTCAAAAAGTGAAGAAGCCTTTTTCGTATTCGAATTAGTCTCTCTCAAGTTTATGTGAAAAGCCATAAGCTCGCACAGCCATGGAGATTGAAGGATCTCAATATGCTTACTTTGAGCTTGAGACCTGAACGCTTGACCTTGCTTAGAATAGTGAATCTATATTAAAAAAAGAAAAAAATATATGAATGGAGAATATATTGTGCTTATGCTCGACCTCGAGTATTAAGAACAGTACTTTATCATATTTCTTCAGTATTTTACGCATAGCAATGGCGTTGATTAGAGCATATGTTACCAGGTCCCGGCCTTCTTGAATCAGTGCTGCATGATTTCCATGTGACTTTCCTTTCAACCAGATAAAACACCTGTGGAAACCTGAGGCCAGGTGCACCTCAAGCAATCTCTGGGCGCGTTTGTTGAAGGACCCGACCACATCAGACATTTCCTTACAAAGTGAAGGGAAAAAGGTCCCATCGCAGACTAAAAAATACATTAGAATCTTAAACAAAATAATGAGGAGGGTATCATACAAATTAAATGCTTCAAATTACAAGGATACTGTTGATCTCAGGTGGAATTTACAGGTACTGAACATGGGATTTAACAAAGCCTTCAAGATACAACAGTGGCATACTAAGGACTATGAACAAGTGCCTGCAAAAATGTCCATTTTCAATTGTAATTTCTACATTGAGTGCAATGGTATGTTAATATACAGACTTGTTCCCACCTAAGAATCGCACACTAATGGAGTTTATCATAAGAATTTTCCACTTTTCCAGTTTCCCCATCGGATTTTTTCCATTAAGGAAACTCAAACACGCAGTTCTAACTCTACTAACTTTACAGTTCGTGTAAGGGTTATCTTTCTTTGGTACTGTGGGAGCACTATTTATTATATCATTTTTGAATTTTGACGTAGAAAAATTGGATTATGAGTTAACTCGACAGAAACAGAACTTCTTCTGATTACCATTCAAATATTCAAGATTTTCTTCTCTTAGGTGATCTGTCCAATACCAATCCAACCTGCAAATCCTAATCATGAACAGTTTTCATTGTCTACGCTTCTGATGTTTAATAAAATAATCAGAAAGCAAAGACAATTCTCTTCGAAAAGAAAACAAAATTACCAGAATATTTTTAGAAAAAATATAAATCTCAAGACTTTTGATACAACAGAAACTAAAGCCACCCATGCGGTATAATCAAGAATTCAAGACATAATAGCAAAAGAGTATATAATCACTTCTCCATAAACCACAATTATTAAAATTAGTTCGGCATAAAGATACACAAGTGTATATAAACACCTGTCATGAGGAACCCCAATGCTCTGGATGAAAGAATCAATAGCTAATAATAAATCAGCCTATACTCCTCCAGAAACCCAAAATCATGAAAATCAGTTAGGCATATATACATACACAAGCGCCCAAATATAAAGATCCAATACCAAATCAAACATATAAACTCCTCCGAAACCCAAAATCATGAAAATCATATAGGCATATATACATACACAAGTGACTATATATGAACACCCGTCTGACGAACCAATGCTGTAAATGAATCAAGAGTTCAAGACCCATTAAAAAATCAGCATATAATTACTCCTCCAAAACCCAAAATCATGAAAATCAGATAGGTATATATATATACATACACAAGTGACTATAGAGCAACACCAGTCGTGAGGAACCCAATGCTGTAAATGAATCAACAAGTATAATCACTCTTCCAAAACCCAAATTTATCAAAATCAGATATACATATACATACACAAGTGGGTACATGCGCACCTGGGCAATGCTGTGGGCAAGTGGAGTTGTCACGAGGAATCCCATCACCGTGAAGCACACCATGAGAATGAACCTGTTTCCTGCAACTTTTCAAGATTTTCTTGAGTTTTTTGAAGCCAACCCCAGGCAGTTTCTTCTGCCCCTGCCCTTGCATGTACTCTTCATATTTCTTGCAAAACTTCATTCTTCTATATTTCTACAATTTTCTTTCCTTTTTTCTTCACCCTTTGAGATTTCGTGTGTGAAAGATTTGTATTTCTTTATGAATATCTCATAAGGGCAATCTACTCAGATAACGGACTTAAATGACACCTGATAGCGATACTGATGAAGTGTAAAGCGAAAGCAACAAAAAGTCAATTTTATGTTGTTTTCCAGAGAAGTTCACGGAAACTGGTTGTAAATTGGGTAGTAACAATCTCTAATTTCCTCAAAAAAGCTTATGTGGTTGTTTATAGGGGTTATGATGGATAACAGCTATTAATTTTGTTACTCATTCCCACGAAATTGCCTTCTTACTATTAATTGATAGCATCGAAATATTATTTTGGTGGAGCCTTTATATCTTATAAGTTGAAAAGTGCGAAAAAATAATTTGTCAATATATAATCGACTATATTTTGTTCTGGGTATGTTAACATTATTATATTTTGCGTGTGAATTCTTTTCTTAGCTAAATTAGACTATCATTAAATTGCCGACTCCGTCACTAACTACCATTGTCCATAAGTAATTAAAATTCATATTAACTTGGACACTAATAAGAAAGGTTTTTAGCCTCATATGATGAAGCGTGCTTTGCTTTAAATATTGGGAGTTATTTTTTTATTTTCTTTACATGTTTTTCTAATAAGATTGTTTATTTTTTAGGACTATGCTACTTATGCATAAAAATGGTACATAAGAGATTAAATAAAACGATGTAGAGGGAAAAGATTAATTGAAAAATATAACCGTGTTTTAAATTGACAAATGGTAGAGTGTTACGTGACATTATATAATCATTTATATAGATGTAGCAAAATCCATTTTTAAGGGTTTTCCCGCTTGTACAGAACTGTTTCTTCTGTATTTTTTTAACAATACTCACAAATGTGTGGGACCCGGGATTTAGTCCCGGGCCAAGTAGGCAGGCTCGTTTCACTATTTGGATTAACACATCAAATGCCTTTAATGCACACAAAAAAATCGTGTGCAAGAAAATGATTAAACTGCAATCCTATCGTACAAATAAGAGATGGAATTTGTCTCGAGAGTCGTGAAGTTTCAACCATTTTTCCGAGAAATTTGATGGAATTGAGATTTCTGGATGTTGCCATCATAAATACAATGACAAACACGGCATAACATATTTCATTCGAAGAACCATGTGAACTCTCAACCAAACTGAGAATGCAAGAACTAGGTAACACCTAAAATGGTAAAAGTGGCAAACAGCTTACTGGCCTTTTGAAAAAGGTTCACAATATGAATTGTTTTCGTTGCTATCCAGCATCTCTCATGTTATAATACCAGTTTAGATACACGATGTAATACACTTAAAGAAAAATAAAATTAAGTGATTCATTTAATTATACCTCTTATTTAATGTCAACTAGTGTTATCTAGGTGATTGTTTTAATACCAATGATGCTAAATAACATTATTTTTTCGTTTAGGAAAAAGATCTTATTGTCTTATCTGTTGGCCTTTAGCGTCTAACTCAAATTTACACACACATGCAATCTATAGTTGCAAATACACACGTGACAAGTATTAGCTGAGAATCAAGATTCATCTCAAAAGATCTACGTGTAAGATGTAACAGTTTAATTCTATCATAACCTCATTATCTTCCTATATTTAACTGATGTAGAATGTTTCTCGCACCTTAGTAACAATCCTTTCCTCAAATAAAGTATTGCATCATCTCATGATTTCCAACCCCTTAAAAGAGAAAATCTCTCTCTCTCTCCCTCCCTCCCTCATGCTCAATCAATTTCAACTCTTCAATTGAATTAGGGCCATTTTTCATGAGCACAATCTTATGAGCTAATCACATATTTTTTTGTCCAACACAGTCCAACTTGGGGCCCACCACTTTCATTTGGTCGCAACTAAAGATGCATCTTGTGCTTCCACATGGTTAAGTTTGCGACGTAACTTACTGGAATTCCACCCAAAAGACTAACCGGCAACTGAGAATCCATGTCGTGTGTCTATGCAGTTAGTTGAGTTTGGAGCCCAAGTTCGTTACTATTTGTAAGGAATTGGCTTCCATTCAAGAAGGTTAATTAGTTTGATGGAGTAGTCCTATCTTCTTATAACCCTAGTATTTATTATATCATGTCTGTTTGCATTTTTTATAATACGTCCCTCTTCGTTACTTCAATCAATTGATCAAATCGCGTGAATTTCCCTCATTTTCCTGTACATATATCATATTATATTATCAAGTTATTATTTTTGTCACGACTATATTTAATCAAAAGCAAAACCACCACCACCACTTGGTGAATAAAAAAATACCAAAATACGTGTACAATATGACAAATTGATGCACGGTATAGAGGCTGGTTGAGTTGTTGGAAAGGCTTATCATTTATATCCCAGATTCAATCTATCATTTGTTGCACTCGCTACAATAAATTTGATCACTATACGATTTGTGGAACTCTCCCAACTTTTTAAAACTACAGCACCTTGTCCATATCGTTTGAATTTGAGAGAAATCTCGGTTTAATTTCGACCTTTCAATTTTACCTACTATTAATTGGTGGGTAGAGTGCGTTTATAGCAGAGTTATTTAGGAGCAAGACTCACGATTCTCCCTTTTCCCTAGTATGTCTCACGCTATTTAATTTGTTACCTGCACCCTGTTTCAAGTTGTTACCAATTTCGGATAAGATAATTATCCATTAACTACGTCATTTTTATAATCCTCATCCCTATACCTTTTACCCAGCCATTAAACTTAGCAAATATATTTTTTGAGAGTTTTGCTGGTTGGCCCGGGATTAAATCCCGGGTCAAACTAGGGGTGCCACCCTATTGGAGGGGGATCTGCTGGGCAGACCTGAGATTTAATCATGGCGCCCCTGGTTTGATTCGGAATTTAATCCCGGGATTTGTTGCAAAACTCATATTTTGATGGGTGTTTCCTATTTAGGAAAAAAATTAGTATGAAATACTCGATATTCCATGCCAATTGAATCGACATAAATGAAGCGATAAAAAAATTTTAAAAAAAAATACACGTGATCTACTTTAAATTGACTGAAATCAAGTATTAATTTGTTTATGTTAAATCCAGTTTTGTCTGAAAAAAATTCAAGGAAAAGAGGAATAATGTGAAAAGCCAGAGCCAACAGATTTTGTAAATCTGTGGATTGGTATTGACTCTTATGGATATCGTAAATGGCCTTATTCAGTCCATGTTTGGTAACGTTAAAAAAATTGATTAAAATTTAAGTCAAAATCAACAATTAATTTTAATAATACATTTTATAGGATCCACAACTTTTTAACTACACATTTCATTGACTTTTATCAAAATTTACTAAAATTCTAATCTTAATCTCTACCAAACTGGATCTTTGTATATATTTTAAGATAATTGTGTACTATTAATTTTTAATATTTTACCGTAAGTGCTAAAATAAGTAATCAAATTTGGACCTCAACTAATAAGAAAGTACATGGCCCCATGATGAAGTCTTGAATTTTGGTTAGTCTTTTTTTGCACGTCTCTAAAAAAGCTTGCATTTGAGAATGTTTGAATTTAATTTCTTGCCTTGCGTGTCGTTAACATCTCTACATTAAAGGATCGTCTTTGCAACAACTATCAATAAAGGAGGAGAATGCTATGTTTGACAGAGTTTTATATAAGAAGATACTCGATAATTTTTCATTAGATGTTGGCAAAAAAAGAAAAAAAATTACAACCATACGTCGTCTGTAAATCTGTTTGTACAGAAGTTAGTTTTATCGCAAAAACTACAAATTTGATCATACTCAGACCTTAGTCATGTCAATAATAGTGTAAACGTTCAATTGTTTGAACCGTATTCCAACAAATTTAATCAAATTGAAATTTCAAGAGGTTGATATCATAAATACATTCACAAATAGGGCATTACATTCAACCAAGAATCATGTGAATTCTCAACCATATTTTCGTATCAATGTCATCATCATGCCGAACGTATATCTAACTCATTATTTCTACGAGTAATATATCTCTAAGTTTTTTTCTTTATTTATAATCTTAAACGATTACTTTTTTTTTTTTTACGACAATAGATATTTAAAAGCAAAGCCAGCACTATTACTTTAGTGAACAAAAATAATGACCAAAAAATATGCTAAGATGAATGGTGTAGAGCCTTGTCGGGCAGTTGAAAAAGCTCATTAAAGTGTGTTTATATATATAAATATTTTATAGACTTCGTTTGCCTATTTCAGTGTGGCAACAAAAAAATATCCATCAAGAAGATTAGTGGAAACATTCGATGGTGGAACACTCAACTAATTTAAACCTTATAAAGGAACGAACAAAATTCATTTCCTTTTTGACTATGAAATAGGGTCTCCACTTCAAATAGATAAAATAAATAAATAATTTCGTAAACTAAACTTTATGTAAATTATTTTTTATTACTGTCGAGCAATATCTAATTTTCCTTATTAAATATGTCAATAAAGTTTAATGGTGACGCCTGAAACTTTTGGCAAATATTTATAAAAATCGTCTGCAATAATCAATTTTATGTTTGAGATAGGTGTTCGCCGCCACATCCATTTCTTACTCGGGTGGGGAGACGGGGACATCTAGATGGGAAGCAGGGACATGATTAGAAGGGATGGGGCAAGAAATGTGAACATAGGAATGCCAAAATGGCTTTGAATGCCAGTGATTCATTTTCAAGCTTCTTTCTCGCTTTCTTCTGGTCAAGAAACTTTGATAAAAACCTAAACATTCACTATGTCATATAATGTAACTTGGTAAAATCATAAACAACGTGTGTAGTGGAAGACTGGACGCCAATGGTTGCTCCGGGCTCAGTTTCCAAACCTTCAATCGACAACCTGAACAAACAACCACAACCCAAATAGCCTCCAATCCAAACCTCTTCTTGGTTGCTATGGTTTACCCACAAAGAACACACACCAGAGTATTAGCACATCCACGAAGGCAGGAGAGAATGAAGAAAAATGGGAGTTGCAAATCATAAAGAGAAGCATTTGACTTTTCACAAAGGAGAGGAAGCTCAACAGTAAATTGTCACTCCGAGACAAAGGCGAGGGCAGCATATATAATAGGAATATTTGGTTACAATAATGGGCCAAGCCCAATATACGTAAACAAGTGGTATAGATATCACTAAGTGAGTCTACGCTTATAAGCCGTCCAAGAGGAGAGGAAATTGACCATGAGCAATACTAACTAAATTAGGCTGCTTCCAATGACCCATTTGGTTTTAGGGTTGGATCTTCTTCATTGAGGTATTGATATTTTGTTCAGTCATTTGGTTGATGCCGACTGAATAGATTTTACCGGTTTAACATCATAGCTCGAGAGGTCGTTTGACAACAATTTGCCCAACATCCTCCATCTTGGCGTTAAAGGACCAGCAAAGTAAACATTATCATAAATTAGTGACAGTTCTAGAAGGAGAACAGATAAAATTGGAATTATTTACCTCCACCGACGTTTAGAAGATCCTTGCAACTTCTAAACTTCACCAATGGCAACACTTTAGTGCCTATGTTTAAGGGGATTATATTATTTACGAACTTTTTCAAGTCTTACCACTTCTTGTAATACAATATCTCTAATGAAGTGTAGTCTAACATTAATATATTTGGTGCGTTCGTGAAAAATAAGATTTTTGCATAGATGTATAGAAGATTGACTATCAGAATATACTACCACATAGTCATTTAAAACACAAAGTTCATGAAGCAAACCTCTAAAACACAAAACCTCTTTAATTGCTTCAGTATGAGCAATATATTTAAATTCTATCGTGGATAGTGCAACTGCGTGTTGTAACTGAACTTTTCAACTAACACAAGAGTTAGATAAAGTAAACATATGTGAAGAAGTAGATTTTCTATTATCCCTATCCTCCACATAATCCGCATCTATAAAATCCTTCAATTTCACTCCTTCTTTATTAGTACCAAACTTTAGACTTACAACACTAGTCCCCTTTAAATATCTTAACATTCATTTTAAGACTTTCCAATGCTTAGGATTCGGATTAGACATATACCTACTAAGAGTACTAACAGCAAACGCTAAATTCGATCTAGTGCAAACCATCAAATATATAATAGATCAAATCACATCAGAGTATGGAATCCTACTCATGTATTCTATTTCTTTTTCATTAAAATGGGCCTGATCTTTGGATAATACAAAATGATAAGATAAAGGAAATGTAATAGGTTTGAAATCATGCATGCCAAATCTTTTCAATATCTTTTAAACATAAGAAGACTGATAATAAAAAAGAAGTAGAATTTGACCTCTCTCTTTTAATTTTCATATCTAAGATTCTTTTAGTTTCACCTAGATCTTTCATGTCAAATTCGCCATTCAAATTTGTTTTTATCTTACTTATCCACTTATGTGATGAACAAATTAAGAACATATCATTCGCATATAACAATAAAAACACATAGTCATTATTAGCATCATCATATTAGAAATACAGGCAATGATCAAACTTACTCATTTAAAACCCTAAGGTGAGTACAAAAGAATCAAATATTTTATACTACTGCCTAGGTGATTACTTTAGGCTATATAAAGATCTTTTCAAGAAGCACACATGATTAAGTTTTAATTTGTCTTTAAAACTTTTTAATTGATTTATAAAGATTTGCTCATCAAGTTCACCATGTAAAAAAACAGTTTTTACATCAAGTTCCTAGGCAACATGTGCAACCAATGTAAGCATGACCATAAGTGATATACTTAACAATTAGTGAAAAAATCTCGTTATAATCAACCCCGTTTCTTCTGTGTATACCCCTTGGCCATGAACCTTACTTTAAATTCAGTGTTATAAAACTCTGTGCCATTATCAGTTCTCAAAAACTTGATCATTTAGCCAATTTGGTTCTCAACTTGTATTTCTAATTATTAAAACTGTGGAAAGTATCAGACTTAACCTTTAAAAGGTAAACTCACACTTTTCTCGTGTAATCATCAATGTCAAGAAATATATATTTCCACCCAAGGTAAAATTACTAGCAAGACCCCACAAGTCTGAATGTTTATATTCAAGCATGCCTTTAATTTTATGAACACTCACAGATAAAGAAGTTTTATGATACTTACCAAGCACGGAAAGATAAATCAGACACACAATCATTACCAAAAGCACATTTTTTATTAAGAAGTTTAAGCCCCTTAATACCCACATGTGCTAGTCTATTGTGTCATTTATGTGTGTGATCAATTTTGACAGAAGAAATAGATGAATCTAAACCTCTTATCACTTCCCCAATAATGATATAAATATCATTTTTTTTATTCCCTTAATAGAAACAAGTGCATCCTTAACCAATTTTAAAACATTATTTCCAATTTTACAAGTGAAGTCAACTTTCTCAATTCTTCCTACTGAAATGAAATTCTTAGACGATTCAGGAATGTATCTAACATCTTTTAAAGTATACACAAAATCAGTATCAAATTTTAAAGTAATATTACCAATTCCAACAACAGTATAAGTAGAATTGTCACATAGTATAACATGTCCATCATTTGATCCATGCAAATTTTTAAAACAATCCTTTTGTAATGTCACAAGAAAAGTTGCACCAGAATCAAGTGTACATTTATACAAACGAGAATTGACAATTATATTCAATTCAGCGGGATAAACAACAGAACTTGTAATCGTATAAACTTCACCATCATCAATATTGGAAGCAAAAGACAACAAATTTATTTCATCCACTTTCTTACCCTTTAGTTTACCTTTCTCTTTATAGCAATCTTTTATAAAATAACCCGTATTCCCACAGCCATAGTATTTCTTAATCTTAGTCCTAGATTTTGATTTAGACTTACCATTGCACTTTTTTTTTTAACCTCTATTACTAATTGACTCGCCACCATTTTAGAACCTATTATGATTATTTTGCCTAAATTGAGCTCTTCTCCTCATCATGTGAATCTCATCACATTTCTTATCATGTTTTCAACTTTAATCTCATTCTCCTTACTTCTAAGTGAGTCAATGATAATTTCAGGTGTCAAAGTATTCATACCGTACTTAATTGCCATTTTAATTTCCTTTAAATATCGGGTATGAAATTAAGCAAAGCCTTGTAGGTGTTAGACACCGACTCTTCACAGTTAACAATATTTTAAATAAGTTTGTTAAACACGTCTAAATTGTTATCAAAATCCTTTGAATAATCCATTTTAAAATTGAAAAAACGCTCAAGTAAGTAAAAAATAATAGTCTTATAAGTTTCAAACACCGACTCCCCACAATTAACAATATCTTGAACAAGTTTGTTAAATACATCTAAATTGTCATCAAGATCTTTTGAAGAATCCATTTTAAAATTGAAAAAACGCTCAAGTAAGTAAAACTTGTTCAAAGTAGATTTGAACAAATACAAGTATTCCAATTTTTTCCAAAATTCTTTAGTGGTTTTCACTTTACCCATTTTTCTCAAAACAACGTCAGATAAGTGTAAAATGATTGAAGTGTAACAAAGCTCGTCGGCTTCTTTTTTTTTTTCTTGAAAAATCAGAAAAAAATTATCATCGATGGCTTTTGAAACATTCCGTTGAACCAAAACACCTCTCATTTTTTGTTGCCGATTGAAAATTTATTGAAAATTTTTCCGTTAAAATTTCCTAAATAAAAAATTTTCAATTTTCATTTTTATGAATCAATCAGAAATGCACTGAATACAATTAAGCCACACAAAGAAAATTTAGGGTCGCAAACAATATACACCGTTTTAGATTCTTAAGGTTTCGTAAGATTCTCGAGTTTAGATCAAGGGAATGTTTGAATGGGTAAGATCTAGGTATTCTAAAGGAATCAACGATGCAACATGAGATATGTTAACCAAACAGTTTCATGCATAGTATATCATAGAGATAATAAGCTAATTTTATCAAATGAACAGTTTAATCATTAACAATTAAAAGCAAGTAGTCCCTAATTCTATCATAGACATTGGTTACCCCATACAGTAAACCCAATCATATTATCACCCCATACGATGAAGCGCTAGTTCTGAAAATTAATTGAGATAAACCAATTTACCAGAACGTACCATGTTTGAAGGTCCGTAAAGTTGAGAGATGTGAATCTGCTGCTTTAGGGCCACCACTATTCGCCATAAGATTTAGCAAATGTACCAATACGATTGGCCAATGATCGCAGACCGAGCATCCAGGGGCAAAACTTTCCAAAATTTTCTGTATAACCTGAAATACAAAATTAACGATATCAATACGTTCAGAAAATTAACACGAGCAACCTGTTAGACGAAAACTTCTCTAGAATCGCAACCATGCGCTGTCGCCAGCCACTGCCGTTGCCACTCGCCACGCAGAAAGGTGTGCCTCCACCTGCTGAGTTTGGGTCTAGTTTTCGTTTGTCTAGTCTGTGACTGGTTTGGCTAAAATCAAAGCTTTCAACTCCGGTTGATTGAAGAAAAAATGATTTTTGTTTAATTTTTGGATCTAAAAAAAACACTACAGGCTCTGATACCAGATGAAGTGGAAGACTTGGGTACCAATGGTTGCTCTTGGCTCAATTTCCAAACCTTCAATTGACAACCTCAATAAACAACCATAACCCAAATAGCCTCAATCCAATCATCTTCTTCATGCCTATGGTTTGCCTACAAAGAACACACACCAGAGTATTAGTACAACCACATAGATGGAAGAGAACAAAGAGAAACGGGAGGTGCAAATCATAGAGAGAAATAGCTCATTTTTCACAGAGGAGTGGAAGGTCAATAGCACACCGTCACTCTAAGACAAAGATGAGGGCAACATACATAATAGGAACATTAGGTTACAGTAATGAGCCAAGCCCAATATAGGTAAACAAGTAGGCTAGGTAATCACTAAGTAAGCCTAAACTTATAAGCCATCCAGAGGAGACGAAATGTGTTGAAGGAAAATTGAATTGAGTGATGACTTTAAAAAAAAAAAAACTTATTAACCTTACCAAATTTAGACAGAGTAATGGTAAGGAATCAAAGAATAAATCTCAAAATGATCAAACTAATACCATATAATGATATCAAAATCGATGTAAGAGTTGAACTCTTTGTACTGAAATCGATTTTGCTCCTCAACGGTGCCCACGGATGATGGCAATTAACTTCCAAGATACAACAGTAATCTTCTTGTGTTAGTAGCACTCCAAAACATAAGAATCAACAAACAAAAAATAGATTATTGTACTCATTTTGAATGAAATGGAAAATAGTTTTTATACAAAGTTTTGACTAAGAAAATATTGAATTTTATGTTATACTCTAATTGCATATGATTGGGAAATAGACGTCCCAAGGGTATTATTTATAGAGGATGAAAGGTTGTGAGTGAAATGCCCCACCCCAAAACTCAATAACATTTGCCAAATGTCACAGCTTTTGTTATCGCTAACCTACGCCATGTTCGATGCTCGGGCATCAGAAACAAATGGCATGTCACTCGTCTGTCTCTCACCTATTGCTCGAGTGCTAGGCGAGCGACGGAGTTAGATAAATACCGACTAATTTTTTCCAATTTCGTTCCAACTTTGGATCGCAATTTCTCATTCAACCGGAATTGATTTTGAGATTCCAAATATACCACGAGAATCTACTCGATGAGTAGAACAAGTTAGTCTATTTATTTTCATAATTTGACTATTGATTCAAGTCTGAATATTTAACCAATTCCAACAAAATGGATCTTGAGCAATACTAACTAAATTAGGCTGCTTCCAATGGCCTACTTGGTTTTAGGATCGGGTCGTCTTCATTGAAATGTCGATATTTTGTTCGATCATTTAGTCGATGCTAACTGAATAGATTTTACTAGTTTAATATCATAGCCAAGGAAGTTTGACAACAATTTACCCAACAATGTATACACATGTGTAACCACTGTTAATATAAAATTCTATTTTATATAACTCTTTCCAGTTTGTTAAAAAGAGCCAATGAAGACTCCACCTTAATGTTAAACGTGAAGACTGGAGAATCACATGGAGTGTGATTCTTGCTAATGTTCACCTGTGGTCTAGCACTTGTTTGTTGCAACTGATTTGTTCTCACACGTGATTACATATATTAGTTATATTCTTTACTTGTTCATCACTCAAACTCTTGTATATAAGTGTATCAAGTTCTGTACAATAATATACAATTTCATCTGTTTCAGCTCCTCTATTCTTTGGTACTGTTTTATCAATTCTCTTGATCATTTTCAACTTGGTATCAGAGCCACTAATAGCTAATACCAGATCCCATGTTAACACCCAATCAGCTCAACCTGAATCAAACACTCTAATGCCTCCAATGTTGGGAGGAAATAAGACACCAATGTTTGGAATTATCCTTTCTCAAGTTCCTTCGATAAAACTTGATAAAAAAAAAATTCTTGCTGTGGAAAAATATGGTTATACCCATTATCAAGGGGCATAATCTTGAAGGATTCATCACTGGAACAATGGCGTGGCCCAGCTGAATTTCTTGCAACGCAGACCACAGGACCTGCTGGTGTTACAGTAGAGATGACACCAAACATTGAATATGGGAAATGGATGTCCACATATCAGCTCCTAATGGGGTGGCTCTACTCTTCAATGACTGTAGAAATAACCATGAGAGTAATGGGATCTACAACTTCACAGAACCTCTGGAATGCTGTCCAAGAGAGTTTTGGGATAATGAATAAATCTAGAGTCACTTTTCTCATAAGTGAACTCCAAAGGACAAGGAAAAGCTTGATGAGCATTGATCAATACTTGAACACAATCAAACAACTATCTGACAACTTGGAAATTGCAGGGAAAACCATTCCTCACAATGACCTTGTCACACAAGTTCTTGCAGGACATGATGAAGAATATACACACATAGTAGTCCAAATCAACAGCAGGGAGTCCATTAGCTGGCATGAATTGTAAAATGTCCTAATGACCTTTGAAAGTCGATTGGAGCATCTTAATTCCGTGAAAAATAACTTAGCCTCAGTTAACTTAAGCTAAACCTCAGCTAATTTTGTGCATAAACCAAATGCTAACAGATGAGGCAGAATTAGCTTTGTTGGAAGAAGCTATAACAGCAGGGGAATTGGAAGAAGCAGGGGCAGATTAATCAGACAAATTGAATTCAGAAGGCCATGCCAAATCTGTGGTTTGAATAATCACTCTGCTGACAAGTGTTTTAATAGTTATGATGACATATATTTGGGTGGAAGACTCAACCAGCATCCTGTTAACAACTCCTCAAAGCAAGCAACATTTGTAGCATCATCTAGCACTGTTGCAGATGGATCATGGTTCATGGATTCTGGTGCCAGCAAACATGTCACTGTAGAGAAGAAGAACCCATCTAAGGTTCTTGAGTATGGTGGTAATAAGAAACTAACTATTGGTAATGGTTATAAATTGCACATCTCACATGTTGGTATCAATCACTTGTGCACTTTGAGTGATAAATCTCTTGCTCTTAACAATGTGCTACTGGTGCCTTCAATTGAGAAAAATATTATAATTGTGTCTCAGTTAAATTCAGATAACAATGTATTCATGGAATTTCATCCTAACTTCTGTATTGTGAAGGACAAACGAACGAAGGAAGTGCTACTGGAATGAAAGCTTAAAGATGGGCTTTATCAGGTTGAGCTGCCAAACCAAACCAAAGAATTTACCTACCAATAGTCAGCCTACTCCAAACCAGCTTACTTCAATAAATTGAGTCCTACTACTTTTGTTGTTGAGTCAAAAGAGTCGAATGAGTCAAGGTTAAGGCAATGGCACATGAGGTTTGGACATTCCACCATCACTGAGATGTCTTAAGTACTCAAGCTTTGTAAAGAAAAATTTAATCCCAATGAAATCAATCACTTTTGTGATGCTTGTTAACTGGGTAAATCTCACTCTTTGCCTTTTAAATTTTCTGATTCACATGCTCTTGCTCCTTTAGATCTTATCCACTCAGACGTTTGGGGTCCTGCACCTACAACTTCTACTTCAGGATTCAAATAATATATCCTTTTCATAGATGACTACAGCAGATTCACATGGATTTATCCAATGAAAAACAAATCAGATGCCATAAACCTATTCATTTAGTTCAAAAATTTGGTTGAAAATAAGTTTGAAAGGAAGATTAAAACTCTCCGGACTGATTGGGGAGGTGAGTTCAGGGCCTTCACTGACCTAGCTCTTAACTCTGGAATTGATATGAGGTTATCCCGCCCTCACGCTTCAGCTCAAAATGGAAGAGCTGAAAGAAAACACAGACACATAACTGAAACAGGATTGACACTCCTTGCTCAAGCCAATATACCATTACACTATTGGTGGGAAGCTTTTCAAACAGCCACTTTCCTGATTAATAGATTACCTACTCCTGTTATTAAAATGAAAACACCATACTAGGTTCTAAATAATGAACAAGTTGATTATAATTTTCTTAAGATATTTGACTGTGCTGTTTCCCTTGCCTAAGGCCATATCAGGAACATAAGTTCAGTTTCCACTCCATAAAGTGTGTCTTCATTGGCTTCAGTAATTCTCACAAAGGGTACAAATGTTTTAAGTCCAACGGGAAGAATTTACTTATCAAGACATGTAATCTTTAATGAAAAAGAATTCACATTCCATTCAGCCTTTCTCAGTAAAAGAAATACCTCACAAAATTCTGAAACCATCATCCATTATCTACCTTTCTATTCACCTCAAAACTGCGGGCAAGTTAGCTCAACTAATAAAGTTCACTCTGAAGCAACTCCAACAGCTGCACTTCATAGTTCAGAACAGCAAGAGTTGGCTGAAAATAGAATGGCTCAGATAAATAAAATTACAGATGCTAATGCTGAAAGAGTCCTTATTCAAACTCAGGAGGAAACTCCTAGTGATTAGATAAATGAAGCTGAATTAAATGATGAAAGGCAAAATTATGAAGGGCGAAGGAACTAGATAATTGAACATCCTATGGTTACCAGAAACAAAGTTGGAATTTTTAAGCCTAAACTCTACAGAATGCAGAGAGTATAACTTCAATCAGGATGAACTGGAACCTAACAATGTTGCTAAAGAACTGTCAAATAGAAACTGGAAAGAAGCAATGAATGATGAGTACAAAGCACTGATGAGAAATGAAACTTGGGAGCTAGTACCACATTTGATTGGTCAAAAAGTGATTGGAAACAAATGGGTTTTCAGGTGTGATTGCTATGAAACCTTTAGTCCTGTCATATAGGCTGCAACTCTAAGAATTGTACTCACTCTTGCCATCTCTAAGAACTGGAGTATCAGACAAATTGACATCAACAATGCATTCTTAAACGGGTAACTTGAAGATGAGGTCTACATGTGGCAGCCTAAAGGTTTCATTGATCAAACAAAGCCTAATTTTGTCTGCAAACTTAAGAGAGTACTCTATGGACTCAAACAAGCACCTAGAGTATGGTATGAGAGACTAAAGAAAAACTTTTGGACTGGAGGTTTTCAAGGTCAAAGGCTGACAATTCTATGTTCTTTTACATTAACTAGAATCAAGTAATTTTTCCCTTGGTGTATGTTGATGATATAGTTGTTACAGGAAATGATCAGAAGGCAATGCAAGATTTCATTGACAATTTGAATGCTAAATTTGCTCTAAAGGACTTAGGTGAGTTGCATCAGTTCTTGGGAATTGAAGTAAAAAGGGAAGAGTCTTGTATACATCTAACTCAAGTCAAGTACACTAGAGACCTGCTAAAAAGGTTCAAACTTGAACATGTTAAACCATGTGCAACACCTATGTCTGTAGGGAAGATCATCTCCAGAAGTGAAGGAAATGAAATGGCAGAACCTTCTCTATATAGGAGTGCTATAGGTGGACTTCAATACTTGGCTTACACACGGCCTGATATTAGTTTTGCAGTCAACAAAATAATCCAGTTTTATACAAACACCTATAGATGTTCATTGGAAAGCAGTGAAAAGAATATTCAGGTACCTGAAGGGTACAATTGAACAAGGACTCTGGATACAAAGAATTGATGCAATATATCTTATAGGTTTTGCTGATGCAGATTGGGAATCGTGCCCTAATGATAGAAGGTCTATAGCAGCTTATTGCATCCACTTGGGAGACACATTGGTAGCTTGGTTATCAAAGAAGCAACATGTTGTAGCTAGGTCCAGCACTGAATCAGAGTATAGGGCTTTAGCACAAGCTATAGCTAAACTGACTTGGATTTAATCACTGCTTAAAGAGATCAAATTAGTTTGTGTTTAACCTCTAGTACTTTGGTGTGATAATCTTGGTGCAAATGCTCTCGCTTCAAACCCGGTTTACCATGCACATTGAGCTGTTTATACATTTTATCAGGGACAAAACGATTGAAGGAAAGTTAAATATTCAATACATTCCATCATCTGAACAAATTACCGACCTCTTCACCAAACCTTTCTCACAAACCAGATTCTTCTTCTTAAGAGACGAGCTTGGAGTTAGATAATAAACTTCAGCTTGAGAGGAAATGTTAAGAAGAGCCAATGAAGACTCCACCTTACTCTTAAATGTGCTAATGTGCACCTGTGGTCCAGCCCTTGTTTGTTGCAACTGATTTGTTCTCACAAGTGATTACATATAATTAGTAATATTCTTTACTTGTTGACCACTCAAAACTCTTGTATATAAGTGTATCAAGTTCTGTACAATAATATACAATTTTTGCCAATACAATTTCATTTGTTTCAGCTCCTTTATTCTTTGGTACTGTTTTATCTCCTCTTGATCATTATCAACTCAATTCGAAGAACACTACAGAATATCAAGTTTAACAATACATTCACCGTTCAGATAAGTGTTAAGTAGTATATAAGATGAATTGAAACATAATAGTATTCAACTTCTGCAAAGTATCCCTTTACATTTGATCCATTCCTTCAAGCATTCCAGAGCGAAAATTGAAAATAAGAGAATCCACAATCAGAGACACAAAAACCTCACCAAAATCAACTTGACATTTACTCTTTTGAATCAAATATATTGAATATCTCAATAGTTATATATGCGAGTTCAAAGAACTCATGGCGAATTAACACTTAGCAAGTTACAGAACACCGTTCTAGAACCCAGTAAAGGTACCGGCAGTGGGGGAAAGTTACTGAAGTTTGGAAATACTGCTACAGGGAAAATAAAGATGGAAGTTTGTAATGGCCGGGAACGATTAGTTTTGCTTCGACAGTGGGTTCCTTTTGTATTGAACCATGTCTTCTAAAAACTTCAACTGTATTCATTCAAATTTATCTTCAGCGCCCCTGTACGTGCCTGATACAACTTTATCAAAGGCCTCACCCGTACACAATATTAGCAGCAAGATGTAAAGGTCTTTTGTTTGCTTTAATAGTGTAGAGTCAAGAAGCCAATAATAACAACAAGAAACCGGAAGCAGTAATATGCATTTCACAAAGAAACGAAATCTGAAATCCAACAAGAATAGCGATTCAAAAGTAAGCTCAGAATTGGAACATTGTACCCTTTTGT
>CAIGRP010089561.1:0-23848 GCA_903798385.1 Fraxinus cuspidata
AACAGATTATATATGTGAGGTAAAAGCTGATATCGCCTCCTCAATGCCAATCGGCAAACTTCTTCACACTGAGAGAGATAAGAGACTCGCACTTGAGGAAATGAAGAGTAGCAAGCAGTAATCTTAAAGCAAATGCATTGATAGCAATGTCACAAAAAATAATAACTAGCAAAAATTAGGTAGTATCAATAGAAATTCAGTTGAAATAGGATAATACTATTTCTATACCAGTACAAGATAGCTTGGGTCAAACATAGAGAATAGAATTATAATGCACAAGATATAACATTTCAGGTAAAACTAAATCACTGATTTGCCACTTCAGGTGGCTTTTACATACTTGGTATTACTAGGATTTGAGCTAAATTCCAGAGAACTAATAAAAAACAAAGATGTTTTTGGATTCAGTTTCTTCTTCCACAAAATTCTATTCGACTCAAGTTTAAAAATAAGAGAAATTATTTACATAGATTTTTCAACTTCAAATAATTAAATGAAGACTTGATGGGAAACTCAGACAGAGTTAGCCACCTGGAACTCTGACATGTAAAAAGTTTCAGGTAAAATATGAGATGTAACTCAGTAGTTGGAGGACCTAAAATGATTGTATATCACACTGCATTATTTAATTTCATAAAAGATATTTTTAAAATATAAGTCACCGCCTAGTAAAAAAACTAGTGCTTAAAAAAGGGTTCAACTAACTATAACACCCTCTCTCACATTTAAAAATTCTTATTGAATGAATTATGCACTTAAATATACTATATCATTTTAGATCTCTTGACAACGTTGACGCTATGCAAAAAAAAAAAAAGAAATGCACCAGTTTTCCGTAGTCAATAAAATATTATGAAACTTACATAGGATGTACTATATTCTCACTTGCGATCTCTCCAACGTCAGCCAGTTTATCCTAACTACGTAAAATATTGAAGCTCTTTTCGTGTAGTCACTTCAAAGGAAAGAAAATTGATAGACGTATGGTGAAATTCATTTGACAAAAAACTCACATATGAACTTCACAGTTACATTGTTAGTCACTTATTTGTGAATGAAGGACCAACCTCTTCTTTGAAAGACCATGGCTCGTGATCATCGCTGCCTTTATTAGAATGCCCACGACAAAAAGGAAACATAGCGCCCACACCCATCCACCTTCCAAACAGCTTTGAATTTGCATTCCCAACAAATCCACCAATATCTGGCCCTGAATTTGGCTGTCCACTAAGCCCCTGGACACAAGCTCATTAATATGGTCGACTATAGGGAGTGGAAAAAACTAAAACTGGCAGCATTCTTTAATTCAATGAAAGATTCAGTTAGGCATATACTCCCAAGCATCTGTGCCGATAAAAGGTGAAAATAAAATAGAAATGTCATTATATCATAAGAAGAAAGGATAAGTACCGGAGTCACTTTTTATCTCCCTCTTCCATTAAAGAAATACTTGAATAAAAGCATGTATTTATGATTATAGATTCTTAACACACTTATGCGCATAAATTCATTCTCACACATGTATGCACACAACTCACGAGTATTAGCATATGCTTACAAGTCCCTTGTGAGGCTTCTCATTTTGCAGAGCCTATTGTTTAAAACATGCTTCCAAATCCCTCCTTGTGGGCTTGAGGCAAGAAAATTTGACGTTGATAAACAACAAGCAACAAATTGAACATGCTGTGTTCATGAGGGATATCCACGTACAATTTGGTCTCTTGCGACCATTAACAGCACCAGTATTCCTCAATGACCGACAGCATAGAAGTACCGCAAGGGGAAGCTTAAATGAACCGCTTAAATTCCTCCAAAGTTGTAAATTATCTCATCTCTTAATTATTGTAGATGTTAATTTGTTCTTTCACATCCCTTAACTATGTGAACAATCTTAGGTGCATTTCTTACTCATTTTGTTCATTCCCAAGCTTTCTATGGTGATATTTTATTATATATCTCTATTAGCTCTCACCATCGAGGGTAAACATAAAGGTCCATACGATGGAGGATTAATATTGATGACACCAAAAGTAAGAAGTTCAGAGTCCGGAATAGTCACCCATTGAAAACACAAAATAATGTTGTCTCCTTTATGGTTTTCAAAGACATGTTTTGCAGTAACTTCCACTTACCAGATTAAGAACCATAGGGATACTCATATGAAGATGCGCCCAATCAGACACGTTATCTCCTGTCCACGTAGCAGCATACCTTTGGCTACCCACAAACCCAGCTCGAGTAAGGACAAATGGACGTTTTTGTTCATTAGCTAGTTTCATGCCTTCATATGTTGATCTTGCCATCAGCATACCATAAACCTGAAATAAGCCACTGATATCAGTGAATGAAAATTCATATATTACACATTATGTGAAAAGAAATCATTAATTAGTATATTAATTTTCATTTCTCATAGTAAGCAAACTAAAAAGCTTCAGCTACGCTTATCAATTTTATGAGTAAAGTTGAAGTACTTAAAGAAGAGTCCAGGGTCAAGCAGTACATTGTGATAGTGTGAATGGTTCTGTTTGCCTCCATATTCTGGATCTCCCCTATTAAAATTGCTCTCGGGCATTGTCTTAGTTTCAGTCTGCAAGAAAATATGTCACAGAAAACCAGGAAAAAAAATGCACTTCTAACAAAGTTTAAACTTCACCTCCATAACTGCCGGTTCATTAATATCATTCCATAAACCGTCCACACCATTAGTAACAAAGTTTTTGACAAGATTAGCCCACCATGAACGGGCTTCTGATTTTGTGAAGTCTGGAAATACACAAGGCCCAGGCCACGCCTTCCCTATAGATAGAAGCAAATAATATTAATGATTGACAAGAAGAAAGCAAAAGTTCGTACAAACAAAAAGTTTCCTTGCCACGAGTTCAAGTTTTTTCTTATTTTTCTTCTTCCTTTTTCTTTTTTGGTTTTTCATTTCAGTTTTGTGCAGGAAAGGTGTTATATGTACCTACAAACGGCTTCTGGGAAGCAATCTGAACCCAGATGTCTTTTTCAGAACCACTGTCATAGACAAAATAACCCTCTTCCTGTTTGATTCCCGGGTTAAGCATCCAGTTTGCTTTGAAACCATTTTGATGAAGATAGTCCACAAGAGACTTTGGATCCGGGAACCGGTCCTAAGAGAGATAGAAACAACAAAATGTATGTTTTATAATTCATCTCTAGAACAAATCAACTTTTAACTAGATGGAACATGCCTGATTAAATGTGAAACATCGAGAACCATCCATGTAATCTATGTCCATCCATATGACATCACAAGGTATTTTTTTTTTACGAAATGTCCTTGCAATCTGCGTTGGACAAGTGAAAAAAGAGCTTAACATTAAATGTAAACATGCTTGAAGAAACTAGCTGAAATTCAACAATAGTAACAACATTATGAGCTTCCCATAATAAAATTCGGAGTTCACATTATTCGTGTTACATAAGAAAGCTTATAGCATATAAAGAGGACCACAAGTTTAAGACTAGGAAAACTAACATATTCAAACATGGAAAGAAAAAATAAATGATGGAGAAAGAAGTAGAAGGTGTATGTGCAAATAAGAAATCTAGATACTATATATTGTCAACCTCACGAACTTGTGCATCAGAATCATAGCTCCTACTCGATTGCTGATAGCCCAGTGACCATTTGGGTGGCATAAAAGCAGTACCTGGTAGCAAGATTCCTCAATCAAATAAATAAAAGCAGCAGGGAAGGTACGTAGACAGAGCAAAACAACAATAGCGTGTGCGGAAGATAAATTTGATCGTGGATCGCGTTTTGAAACATTAGACTTTTTGTATAATTCAATTATATGGACAGTAAAAATGCAACATTATTTCATGATTTTACCTGCAACTCAACTTGTGGGTAGTCGGAAGAGGAAGAGTACAAGAAGAATAGAGTACCAGAAAAAGCACAGTCTTGGTTTTAAATTATGTAACAACACATGAAAGTCGGGCGATTTGTGAATTTCAGTCACAAAGGAAGCCAAGAAGACAACATTATGAATTCCAATATACCCCTAGTTATCAGAAATATTATGCTCTATACAGTCCCAAATACCCCTAAGTAGAGACATAAAAAATATTTAGAACGACCGGGAATGATAAGTGTAATGATCCGTAATTACCAACAGCACGGGAGAAAGACATAAGAACATCTTCTGGTGAAGAAAATGGACCAAATGTGATCAAAGGATATGATGATGGAGCAATGATCTTTATATTTGATTCCTTAGTCAAGTCAATCTGCTCAAGCAAAAACCAGAATTTTAAAAAGCTATTTTGTCTAACAATTAATCTCACAAAATAAACAAGAAATCACAAGTACCTCACATCGTCTTGTGGTATCTGCAAGAACCCCTAATGCTTTTCCATCAGGGAGAACAGCTAGAATCCAAGGATGGGATTGATACAAGGAAGGTGTATTCTCATCATAGTCGACTGGGTCAGTATTCCAAGTAAAAATCTGTTTATAGTAAAAAAATACAGATTTCCTTCAAGAACAGTATAAAACTATACACAGTGACAAAAATGCTGGATTAAGTAGTTTACTCTCTTTCCGGTTCGCTCCAGCTGCCCACTTACTTCTCCAGTTCCATAAAAAGAGGTACCAGAAGGCAACTAAAACACAGAAAAGTTCGATCCAGTATATTAAGATATCTAAACTTATAAAGACGACGGAATCAAAATTGAATAATGTTTTAACAACATCCAAGTATGTAAAATGCTGAAAACTCGATGATAAATACTATTACCTCAATATTTACTCTTTGTTCTCCCATAACACATTCAAATTTGGGAGTGTAGGTTGGATTTACATGACAGTTCGTAATTGGTGTATCCCTGCATTTCGGATTTTTGAAAGAAATGCTCGGTGATGCAATATTTCTATCATGCTCAGAACAATCAAAACGAAAAACTCCTTTCTCAAGAATTGGAACAGGTAACATTTCACGCGATTGCACCTTGGAGCATGTAGTCCCTTTATTTTCTGCCATCTTAGTTACTACTAATGGTTCACCAATCAACCTCTTTGTCACCATATATATATTATACAAGATGTTCCAAACTTGGAATGAAAGCAACATAGGTTCCATACTTGGGAAGACAGCAACATATGTTCCAAACTAGAGAAGAAAGCAAAGTATATTCCCATATTTCACACAATAAATATTTAAGTTCCTGTGTCGTCAAGTTTTAAATATGATAAGTGTATTTTATGCGCTTATCTTGGCTTCTTCTTATTTATTTGTATATAAATTGAGCGAATATCTACTTAGTTTGTGTAAATTATGTTAATTGTACGAAAAATCCCAACTTGGATACAATTTATATGAAAAGAGGCTATTTGAAGCTTAGTTAGAGTTGATTTGAAGCAATTGAAGATTAATGGATTGCAAGAGATCAATTCGAAGTACTAATGGAGGATTCGGTAAAAATTCATAAGTTCTGGAAGTTAAATTTGACATTTGGAAAGTTTGAGGACTAAATTACAAACTTGAAAACGTACTTTGGGTGAATTATTAATTACTATGGAATGAAGAGGACTTAATTACTATATTAGAAGATGAAGGATTAAAGTCACATTGGAAAAGAAGCCAAATTGAAAAAGGGGTTTATTTCCTTTTATTTTTGAAACTCTTTGATAGTAGTCAATTTGAACTCTTTTGTAGAAATCTAAGTCGAACAAGGATTTTGCCTGAATCTTGTTCTACAAACACATACCTCAGTCTAACAACTAAAATGAGGCTCGTAGAGTTTCATTATACACATACATTTAAATCAAGGCTTGGGGATTGTACATATATTATTCAAGCAATAAAAAGAGAAACAAAATCAAGAAATCAATCAAGGTGCTAGGGTTTTAAGATTCCACAAGAAAAAGGCGGAATATTGGTGCCAGATTATCATCTTTTTACCATTTTTCCTTTAAACCCGGTGATGTGCTTTAATTCCTTCTTATATTTTTATTCTCTCATGATCTGTAATTAAGTAATTAGTTAGGACGAAGAATTGTAAGCTAGTTTTGAACCTTAATTTTAATTAAAAAGTTCTAAATCTCAAATTATTTATGTGAATTGTTCTTAATGTTTGGATTAATTGGCCATTAATTCATTGATTTTGCAATAATTACGTAGAGATACGAGTTATTTGTTTAAACCACGTAATAAAAATAGGTAATTAATTTAAAACATAGAGATACTTATGCTAGTTAATGCGATCGTTACATGGATTCTTAGAAATTAAATACACTTAACTAAGATTTATTCACGTAGAGATATGGAACTGATTTAATTAAATAGACCCAATGAGAACTCGAGAGAGGTAAATTGAATACATTAGAAGAATTCGATTGGGTAAACATAATCAATTGTATATAACTTGATGATTGAGATTAATGAGATAGTTATCGTAAAATCATGAATCTTAACACTTAAACCATCATATAAAACAATCAACTTATTGTTTTTCGTTATTTAAAATAAAAAATCACACAAAAGAAAGATAAATATTTCTATTTGTTTTAAGTCAAATCAAAGTTAGGAACAATTTAACAAATTGTTAGATAGTAGTCCTTGTGGGAATGATATCCGGATTTATAGGTCTACTTTATTACTTGTTACGATTTGTACACTTGCAGGATATAAAATCGACGACAAAATACTTGGGAGTGTACAAATCTATTTGGAATATAGAAAGTAAGATTAAGCGTCGAACCCATAAAAATTGTATTAAGAAGTCTAATATAATCTAAATTAATTATAACTCTAGTCTAGTTGAAAAAATTCGAGTTAGTTTTTTGAGTAATTAAAGAAAAAGACTATGTAAATGAAAATCAAATCATACATTATCAAATTTTTTTTTTTTTAAAAAGAAAGGCCAGGGAAAACTAAATGGATAAGTATACTAAAAGCTCAAATGATACATTAGGTATAGCATATGAAAGAAAGAATTCATTTAAAAGAAATGAAGTCGAGATATAACAACAACTTCGTCTTTAGAGATCAAATCACTCGCTAATCTGATATATCCTATTCTAAACTATTAAGGTGTGGAAATGCATGTCAAAGTTGTCAAATATACGTCAATACAAACTGAACAAAGTGGAGGAGCATCTCCAAGTTCATATAGCTTATTAACTTGAAAGATAACCATCAAGCAACGAGGGTAGCAACTCATAGATAATTGTTTAGAGAGGTTTGCAACCTTACAATTGTTAAAATTTGGGATTCCATCTTAAAATGTCAACTTTGTTAAGATGATTAGTCTAAATTCTTATAAATTAGTTCATATTTTCATTTTTATTAGATGTGGGATTCTATCTCTTAACATGCCTCAAAAATATGGTGGCTCGTTTGAGCAAACCAATCTTGAAATTTGCGTGCTCATTTTTTTAGTCGTAATCGGATCGAAATGTTCGTTTAAATTTAATGGGCTCTAATATCATGAATTGAGATTCCATTTTAAAATGACAACCTTGTTAGGAGGAGTAGCCCAAACTCTTATAAATTAGTCTATATTTTCATCTCTATTAGTTGTGAGATTTTATTCCTTAACAACGATGACTAATTAACTAAATCCTCTTAAGAGTGTTGACATAAGTATAACTAGAAAATGACACGAAAAGCTTTCGGAACCAAATCCATTGGCTTCTGTGTTGAGCCACTGCGTCGTAAGTCTTACTGGGATCTTCTTTGAGCAAGCATTGTAACTGTTTATGTTAGGTTTTGATAATTTATGATGTAATTGGCAAGTCTGTGAACAAAAAGGACTAAATTGAATAGGTTATAAAAGTCAAGGAGTAGGTTGTAATTTTCATATTGGAGTTGTATATGTTCTAGGGTTCGAGCTTCAAAAGAGGACAAAAAACGGCGTCTCAATTTCGCTAGACCATCGCCAGGACTTTGCTCGAGCGGTAGAAATAGAAATATTTTCCTTAGACTGTCGCTGGGTCCTTGCTCGAGTGACAAGCTGTCGCTCGACTATCGCCGAGCTCTCGTTTGAGCGACAGGGTTGGTCAGGAATTTCTTAATCGCGATTTCAAGGCTTTTTATCTCGGTCATTCAACCCTAACCCTATCATATAAATACTAGAACGCCACAGAATGTAAATTCGAAGTTTGGAACATAGAGAGAACTTGAGAACTTCATCTTTTCATCTTCCAATTCATTGAGAGACTTCAACCTTCATTGATTTGATTAGAGAAAACATCACTTCCAGTTAATCCAAATACCAAGCTCACTGAGGAATACAGAGTTCTTCAAGAATCCACAGGAGATAGACGAATCCACAAAGCCAGGGATTAGAGAACCTATGAGGGCTTTGATATTGAAGTCGAGGAGTTGGTGAAGGAGCGCGCAGTCCATGAGGGCTATCGATTGCAATCAGGAGTTGGTGCAGGTGCACGCAATCCAAGAGGGCTACCAAATCTCATTCAGGAGTTGTTGCGAGGCACACAATCCAAGAGGACTGTGTTAAATTCAGTTAGGAGGTCATAAAGCTCATTTCGTTGTCTTGTCTGGCAGACTGTAAGATCGATCGTTTATAGTGGACTTTGATTGGCAAAGCGCCCGGAGTTTTTACCCAGTTGGTTCTCCGTGAACATTTCGTGTGTTTTTTTTTTATTGGTTTTTTTTTTTTACTATTTTCATATTTTTGCGGTATTCAAACATAGGGTAATTGGACTGTATGTTTAAATATCTAGAGATAATTAATTAGTGACTTATTGCTGGTTAATTACAATTTTTAATTTTGCATTTACACCTATTCACTCCCCTCTAGGTGTAGTCTGGGTGGAACTGCGTAAATTTCAATTGGTATCAGAGCCACATTTCGATTCTTGACCCATAAATTTATCTAGATGAGTCAGGCCTCCATTTTTTGACGGAAGCAACTCTGCCTACTGGGAGGTTAGGATGAGAGCCTTTTTAAAATCCCTAGATGAACGTATCTAGCTTACCGAAAAGGTTTAGACCTAAGATCACGACGATTAAATAATGTAAGGACTTAGATGCAGTTAAGATAGATGAACTCGTAGGATCCATCCAAACCTATGAACTCACCATATCTCAACAAAAAAGGTTAAATCCATAGCCATGAACACTATTAAGGAAGAAGATAATGAGTCGACCGATGCGGAGACCCTCATGGACGACGAAATAGCTTATTTCGTTAAACAATTCCAAAAAGCCATGAGGAATAGGAAAACCCCTTAAGAGAGGAAAAATGCCGATCCTAGTAAATTTCGGCGTAAGAAACGTGATAAAATTCTTCTAACTTCCAGTAAGAAAACCCAGACTATTATATGCTATGAGTGCAAGGGGTGTGGTCACTATAGGAATGAATGTCCTAATTTTAAGAATAATTCGGGGAAAGGAAGAGGTAAGGCATTAACAGTGACTTTGAGTGATGAAGAGTAGAATTTGAGAGATCAAAGTGATCCTCTGGTGGTGAGGATGAACAAAAATATATGGCATTCACGTCTAGAGTTAATACTGAATCTGATAAGGGGAGTGAGAAGACCGAGAGCGTTAGCTGCAGTGAGGAGTCCGACAATGAGGAAGACTGAGGATGATGAAGATACCCGTGAGTCGTATCGACAGTTGTTCGAGAAGAGTCTTAAAATAAAAAAAAGGTCAGCCATCCTGAAAAAGCTTGATGGGCTTGAAAGAGAGACCCTCAGCTGACCTTCAGGACTCTATCAAAAAATTGAGTGAGTCGAAACTTGTTAACGAAAACTTCAAAACTAAAGTTAAACACTGAACAAGTGAATTGGAAAAATCCAATACTCAACTCAGTCTTTTATGAGTGGAACTCAAAAACTCGATCAGCTGTTGGGAATGAACAAACATGCTGGTAATAGGCAAGGTCTAGGATATGTTCAAAATGGCAATGACACTGCTAGTACATCCAAGACCACATTTGTTCGCGCAACTAATACCAAAATTAGGAAAGTTGTTGATTCTGCACCTAAAGGCAAAAACGTTGTAGGATCGAGGCCTACTAGGCAACGTAGGATCAATAGTCCTATGATTCAACATCAACTACCGCATAGGTTTGTTCTCAAATGTCATCGTTGTGGTGTACTAGGACACATAAGAGTTGAATGCCGTAAACGTGCATCGAGGGGTAAAAGTCAGGATGTCACTAGTAATGTTAACTTTTTCGCAAATCAAGTTAGCCATCTAACTGAGATGGTGACTAAGTTGGCTAAAATCACTTCCACTACTAAGAAGGTTTGGATTAAGAAAGGTGACATGAAATGTCGTGAGATTCATCACGCTCTTAAAGGTAAGAGCATCCATGTACTTCTTTAATTAGGTATTGAGGTGCATGCAGATCATTGAATCCGTTCTTGCATGCATCATATTTGTTTTTATTTTTATTTTTGTGTGTTTTGACATCCTTTATGTGCTTAGTGCATTCTCTTTTAAATTAAAAACAACAAAAAAATTGAAAATTGAAAAATAAAAATGCAGAAATTGATTTTACAGCTTAATATATAATTGAATTTGTTTGTTGTAATCAAACATGAGGTTATTTGATGAGCTGTAACAAAGTTTCCATTGTTGGCTTAGATTATTTATGAAGTAATTAGTATATGTGTCTTCATGTACCATCCATCTGCACCGTACACACTATGATATTGTTAGTGAAACTCTATTATGTATGTGAGATTTGGGATGATTGAAGTGACTTTGAATATGAGTTGACCTTATGTATTAGACCTAAGCCCCAATTTATCCCTGGTATTAAAGAAAAAAAGAGAGCTCAATATCTTACGTTTTTTTTCGGAGTATATTTGACTAGAGCAATTAAGTCTGCAGGGTTTCTCATAACCTGGTGCATATGGTCAACTGATTTGGGTTAACAAGCCTAAAGCTCATTACATGAGTCATTTTAGTCGCTTAATAAAGAAAAGTCTACAATTAAGATGAAAAAAATAATAATGAGCTTCGAATATTGAAAGTTATAAAATAAAAATTTGCTCAAATTCAGGGGGAGAAAAGAACTTTCCATACAAAATGAGTTTTTCTGTATAGGTTCTAATGTACTTTAAATTGTTTGATTTTCATAAGTAGGGGAATAAACTTATTAGCAGTGATGTTTAGCGTGTCATTTCTCACAAAATTAAGGTTTAGAGTCCTACTTCCAAAGTTTTAGTGACACTTTACACATATGGATCATTTATACAATTTACTCTGTGCTAACTTGAGTTTCAAATGTGGGAGGGTTACCGTTCATTGCTTATACTTCTGCATGCTGACAACTGCATTTTTGGTTATTATATGTTATTCTTGTTCTCTTGTCATTTTGTGACAAAGATGGGGAGTAGTTTATATTTTATATGGTGGAGTAGATATTTTTGACTTGACATGATATATCTAAAAATTCGACTCAAAGGTATTAAATGATAATTTCAATATTGCTAGACTAAGTTTTGTAGTATCAATATTTCGTTTTGGTATGTTGGGTTGCATTGATATTACGTCTTAATTTAGCTTATGGTATGAAATTGAAATGATGTGTTATGAGTTATAACTGCTTGGATTAACTGCTTGAATTGCTGTTACACTTATTATTGTTTCACATACGTTTTACACTGGGTATTTGAGTTGTCTATTTTAGGAAACATGTTTTGATAAAGGAAAAACAGAATTCAATCAAGACAGTTAGTGTTGATAGTGCCAGTAATTGAATCTGTAATTTTCTCACTACTACCTTGACTTTAGATTGTAGCTTGTTAGGTTTTGATAGTTTATGGTATAATTGGCAAGTCTGTGAACAAAAAAAGATTAAATTGAATTGGTTATAAAAGTCAAGGAGTAGGTTGTAATTTTAATATTTGAGTTGTATAGGTTCTAGGGTTCGAGCTTCAAAAGAGGGCAAAAAACGGCGTCGCAATTTCGCTAAACTGTAGCCTGGACTTTACTCGAGCGGCAGAAACATAAACATTTTAGCTAGACTGTCGCTGGGTTCTTGCTCGAACGACAAGTTGTTGCTCAACTGTCACTGAGCTCTTGTTCGAGTGACAGGGTTAGCCGAAAATTTTTTAATCCTTCGTCAGCTGTTTGATAGGGATACTATTACCTAGGTTCCTTTTTCTATAATTCGTGACCTGGAGAATTTGAATTCAGAATTCGAACAATTTACTAATCACGATTTCAAAGCTTTTATTCGACCCATTCAATCTAACCCTATCATATAAATACTAGAACACCATAAACGTAAATTCGAAGGTTGGAACATAGATGGAACTTGAGAGCTTCATATTTTCATCTTCCAATTCATTGAGAGACTTCAACTTTCATTTATTTGACTATACTTGACGAAGAAAACATCAGTTTCAGTTAATCCAAATACCAAGATCGCTGAGGAACACGGAGTATTTCAAGAATCCACAGAAGATAGACGAATCCACAAAGCCAGGGGTTAGATAACCTAGGAGGGCTTTGATATTGCAGTCGAGGAGTTGGTGAAGGAGCTCGCAATCCAGGAGGGCTATCGATTGCAGTCAGGAGTTGGTGCAGATGCAAGCAATCCAGGAGGGCTGTCAAAATCTCATTCAGGAGTTGTTGTGAGGCAACAATCCAGGAGGACTGTGTTAAATTAGTCAGGAGGTCATAAAGCTCGTGTCTTTGTCTTGTCTGGCGGACTGTAAGTTCGATCGTTTATAGTGGATTTTGACTGGCAAAGCGCCCAAGAGTTTTATCCAGTTGGAGTTTCTCCGTAAACATTTCGTGTCTTTTTTTTACTGCTTTCTTTTTACTATTTTCATATTTTTGCGGTATTCAAACATAGGGTAGTTGGACTGTATGTTTAACCATCTAGAGATAATTGATTAGTGACTTATTGCTAGTTAATTACAATTTTTAATTCCGCATTTACACCTATTCAATCCACTCTAGGTGTAGTTTGGGTCGATCTAAGTAAATTTCAGTTTATTTTTAAGAAACTAGGAAAATAACTAGGATAACCAGATATCGACCAGTCCACTGTACTTGTGGAATATGCTTGTACTCACAAGTTCCAAGGCTTTGAGAAGTCTTTCTGAAAAATCACGCAACATCTTTTGTACTCTTCGATGCACGTCTGGATGGTCCAAATTCTTCACTTGCTGGTGAGGAATCTTGAGTATTGGTAGGCCAGAAAGAGTTCTTCATTTCTAATGCTACCCATCACATCTGCATCACCAATAGACAAGCATAGTATGTAAAGATTATGTCCCCCTCGAAGTCAGGTAATTAATGGCTGGAGTAAAGAACATGGACTCATCATCAGGATGTGCAATAACCAGTAGAACGTTTCTCCTTTGAAAAACCCTTCCATCATTTAAGAATGCAGCTTTGGTCGATTGATCTTACTCCAGGCAAATAAAATGACGAGCCTGCCTTATCGCCTGCTGGATTGTTTGAGATTGACTGGAAGAACAAAGAAGAAGACGTGATTGATTAGGAGAGGAAGATGGTATCAATTTGAGAGAGATTGAATAGTGCTGGCCAAAAATCAACTGGGAATCACATTCTCAATTATGTCCAAGTTAAATAAATCTAATGTTGCAATTCTCGTGAACTTTCCTCATATCAAAAGAAAACAAAGAATTGAAGGAAATTAATTAACATTCAGAACTTCAAGCGAGAACTAATGAAATCAATTTCTAACTATAATAAATACATGATATTTAAGATGAAAGAGAATCGAATTCAATATGAACGAACGAACATAAACGTTTCTAGCACGTGAGCACAATTAAAATGATAACAAAACAAATAGGGTTTCATCCTATCACTGGGTTCTAGAAGATTAGAAGAACACGATTACATTAAAATAAATAGAAATGATAGACCTTTGCATTCATAAAGAGAAGAAGTCTGGAATTTTATCTCACACACTGACTGCCATTAAGAGTGCGTTTGATTGCAAGTACGAAAATTGCATGAAAAGAAAATATTTTTCTAGGTAATTCAATTGCCTATAAATTATTTGCATGGAAATTGTTAATTATATATGTTTGATTGACTTAATTTTCAACTTAGAAAATATTGTATTTTTCCATCTTTTGGTGTTTGATAGCCATTACTTTTTATAGAAATAGTCATTTTTTTCCAACTTTAGTTGTTTGGTAGCTATTATTTTCTATTAAATTATTACTTTTTCCGTGAAAATTGTCACTTTTTTCATGAAAATTAATCAATGAATTTGTTAGGACTTTCTTCTGTCACAAAATCCTATTTAGTGAAGTGAACAAGTGTCATCTATTTACTCTGATTTGAATGTCAACGATTTAATTAAATATAGGAATGTACCTTAAATAACTACATTATATTAACAATGTCGTTCTCATTACTTAAATTACAAAGTGCACTACTATTATGCAAGATGCGTCATTTGTCCATTATGGACACTTGTGTACATTGCCATGTGCATAGCAAAACCCTTTAAATTGTTTCCTATGATAACTTGAATTGGTACTCGTAGAGAGCTGGCTAAAATTACAGTGGCTGCATTCTATGAAATCTGAGAAAAAAATGAATCCATAACTTTCTAAGTTATGGATCTGCCATTCGTATATAGATTTATTTTTGTTTATATTGTTCTTTTCTTTAAGAAAACTCCCGAACATCAATCAGATCTTCGAACCACATGAAACAACCACTACTGCCTATACGAATATCTGAATTGGCGTAAGCTATGCAAGAACAGTTCTTCAAGCATTCTGCCCAACATTGTTTTAGACGTATGCCCTTGATTAGTGAAAACTGAAGGAGATCTAGCAATTGGGATCCAAGCTTTAAAAATTTAATGGGATCCTGCAAGCAACTCAATGGAGTCCTCCTCACACATCCACCGGACCAGTCAAGTGCATCCCATTCACTCTGTGATTTGGGAACATATCCGTATAAGCTCACAAATTGGTCTTGTTAGAAGAAACAAATGTGACTTATAAAGACATTGTAAATTCCCCAAATCCACAATAATCAAGGCATACCTTTGAACCTGCACTAGAGAGGTGTGAATACTCTATTGGGAATTAATTCCAATTCGGGGCTGTGTTTTGACTTAGTATTTTTTTTTATTGTGTTTGTTGCTATTGTTTAGGAAATAAGTTGGATTTTTCTGTTCTAGATTTGAAGTTGATCATGCCCACTAAGTGTTTATTATTATGTGTCAAAGAGTCTCGCAGAAATATTAGGGAGTAGTGGTCACGTGTTTGTAACTACCAAGTGTTTAATGTCTATTTAGTCACTTGGAAGTCCTAAAATAGAGGGAATCATCAGTCAATAAACAAGGGTTTCTTAGTGTTATTTGATATATTCCTTTTTGATTGAGATTTCTACACTTTCAAAGCAGTATTAGAGCAAGGTTGAGAGATTTAGAAATTAGAGCTGAGTGATCAAACACTGAGAGTTAGAGAGTTGTGAGTGATCAACCACATCCACGTATAAATGGCTTCTACTAGCGTTGTATCAAACTCATCTCAGAATGTACATACCGTTGATCTACCTTTACGTGTCCGAATTTGGCTTACGTGAGCACGAGTGGGCCCGGCATCTGTTGACAATATTTTTTGAGGTCAACATACTCTATTGGGAATTAATTCCAATTCGGGGCTGTGTTTTGACTTAGTATTTTTTTTTATTGTGTTTGTTGCTATTGTTTAGGAAATAAGTTGGATTTTTCTGTTCTAGATTTGAAGTTGATCTGGTCTATACAGATCATGCCCACTAAGTGTTTATTATTATGTGTCAAAGAGTCTCGCAGAAATATTAGGGAGTAGTGGTCACGTGTTTGTAACTGCCAAGTGTTGAATGTCTATTTAATCACTTGGAAGTCCTAAAATAGAGGGAATCATCAGTCAATAAAGAAGGGTTTCTTAGTGTTATTTGATATATTCCTTTTTGATTGAGATTTCTACACTTTCAAAGCAGTATTAGAGCAAGGTTGAGAGAATTAGAAATTAGAGCTGAGTGATCAAACACTGAGAGCTAGAGAGTTGTGAGTGATCAACCACATCCACTTATAAATGGCTTCTACTAGCGTCCATAGTTTGAGTAGAGTCTTACATGCTGTCTTTACTAGACTTAACTACCAATTTTGGCATATCAAGATGAGGACTCTATTCCTGTCCTATGATTTGTGGGACCTGGTTGATAATGGTTTTGATGATCTTGCAGATGCAGAGAGGCTAACTACAGCTCAACGTAATGAGTTGAAAGAAAAGCAAAAGAGGGTGCCAAAACTCCAGTCTTAATTCAGCAAGCACTAGATGATGCCACTTTTCCACGAGTTATGGCTGCCACAACATCGAAAGAAGCATGGGACTTACTTGAAGATGAGTATCAAGGAATAAACAAAGTGTTTACTGTGAAGCTGCAAACCATGCATCGGGAATTTGAGAATTTGCAGATGAAGCTGTCAGAATCGGCTCAAGAATTTTTTTGAGAGATTACTCAATGGTGAATAAGATTAAGAGAAGAATTGACAGACCAAAAGGTTGTTGATAGAGTTTTACGAAGCCTTTCTCCCAAATTTGATCATGTTGTTGCATAGAAGAATCGAAGGATTTATCCAATTATTCTCTGAATGAATTAATGGGGTCACTTCAAGCACATGAGCAGCACATCAATAGAACGGTAGAGAAAAATTGTTTTAAAAATAGTCGAGGTCGTGGTAGATCATCTTGTGGAAGAGGCAAAGGAAGGAGCAATGGTCAACAAAGGAACTCAAATGGAGATAACAATTCTAATTCTTGCTCATGTTATGGAAGATCAAACCATAACGATAAGGATTGTTGGTATAAGGAAAAGTATAGAACAAAAGAAAAATGCTCCCCAATGCTATTATTGCAAGCAATATGGTCATATTGAGAAATTTTTTTTAAAAAAAGGATACAAACACCAACAATTCCCATGAAGAACAAAATAGTTCTGATGAAAATTTATTTCTTGCTTACACATTTGCTCGTGGTGATAAGTATGAGGATTTTTGGTATCTTCATAGTTGTAGCAATCATATGACTAGCAACAAACAATTATTTGTGGAGATTGACGAGTCCATAAAGACAAAAGTTAGGATGGGCAACAACAGCCAAGTTCAGATATGTGGAATGGGTACAATTGCTGTAATGTCAAAGTTTGGAAAAAAACTGGTGCATGATGTATGAATGTACCTAGATTAGCTCGTAACCTGATTAGTGTTGGTCAGTTAATGAAGAAATGTTATTATGTTGTGTTTGATGTTGATGAATGCTTGATATATGATAAAAAGAGCATGCAGTTATTCCATTCAGCTAAATGGGAGAAGATAAGATGTTTCCAATTGTGTTTTCAGAAGTTCCTATTAAAGTCTTTGCTGCAGCCACTGATGATTCTTTTCTTTGGCATCGAAGATTTGATCACCTTAATTTCAGAGGACTAACCTTCTTTGGCATCAAAGTCATTGATGTTAGTGCATGCAGATGTCTGTGGGCCAATGCAAACACTCTCCTTGAGTGGAAGTACTTCCTGATTTTTATTGAAGGTTTCTCAAAAATGACATGGGTGTATTTTTGAAAGAGAAGTCAGAAGTTTTTGGATGTTTTAAACAATTCAAAATGATGGTTGAAAAGGAAAAAGGCTGTCCCTTATTAACACTGCGCACTGATTGTGGTTGTGAGTTCACTTCCACATAATTTAATAATTTTTGCAGCTATAATGGCAACCGAAGGCAACTTACAGCGAGTTATATACTCCATAGCAAAATGGAGTCGCTAAGGGAAAAAATAGAACCATAGTAGAAGCTGCGAGAAGCATGCTGAGAGACAAAAACCTTCCTAACAAATTTTGGGTAGAAGCTGTTGGAGTTGCAATATACCTTCTCAACAAATTTCCAACTCAAGTGGTTGAAGGAATGACTCCTTATGAAGCTTGGTATGAATGCAAACCTGTTGTAAGTCACTTAAAGACATTTGGTTGTATTGGCCCTGCTTTTGCGCCTGATGAACTGAGAAAAAGATCGGATGACAAAAGCATCAAAGGTATTTTTGTGGGGTACAGTGAAGAAACTAAAGGCTATAGGTTTTATGATCCTATTTTGTAAAAGTTAATTATAAGTCGTTATGTAATTTTCAATGAAAATGATGCTTGGATTTGGGAAGATGTTCTTTTGCAGCCTACATACGGTGGAGATAGCTGATTTAGAATCGAATAGCCTACAAGAATCTCCTCTGTCATCTCCAGAGTCAACACCAAGAAGAGTAAGAAGTCTTGCTGAAATTTATGAGTCATGTGACTATACTTCTATTGCCATGGAGCCTAGTTGTTTTGAAGATGCAGTGAAGAAAGAAAAATGGTGTATTGTAATTGGTGAAGAGATTAAAGCAATAGAGAAGAACAAGACATGGACCTTGATGGATTTACAAAATGGAAAGGAAGCTATTGGGCTAAAATGGATCTACAAGTCTAAACTCAACTTGGATGGTTCGTTACAAAGGCACAAAGCATGGTTGGTGGCTAAAGGATATGCACAAGTTGCAGGTATTGATTTCATCGAAACTTATGCTTCAGTTGTTCGTTTTGATACTGTAAGAACACTTTTGGCATTGCCAGCCAACAGAGGATGGATTGTTTATCAATTGGACATAAAATCTGCTTTTCTTAATGGTGATTTGGTGGAAGAGGTATATGTTGAACAACCCCAAGGATTTGTCGTGAAAGATTAAGAACAGACGGTGTACAAATTACATGAGGTGCTTTACGGGCTTAAACAAGCTCTCCACGGGCCTGGTATAGCAAAATCGACTCATATTTTACTAAGAACAATTTTACAAAAGGAGTTAATGAGCCTAACCTCTATGTTAAAAGTTACAATGGTGAATTCTTGACTGTGTGCTTATATGTTGATGATATGGTTTATACTGGAAGTTCTTTTCAGATGGTGGAAGCATTTAGAAAGTCCATGATGCAAACTTTTGATATGTCCGACTTGGGTTCCATGCAATATGTTTTGGGAATTGAAGTGGTGCAAGATTTACATGTTATTTTCATTTGTCAGAAAATATATGCAGTTGACTTATTGAATTTCAAAAGTATTGTGGGAAGCCTCATGTATCTCACTAATACAAGACCTAATATTACATTTTCTGTTAGTCTTATTTCTAAGTTCATTCATAGTCCAAGCAAGTTTCATTTGGGTGCAGCTAAGAGAATTCTTCATTATGTTCAGGGAATTTCAGATTTTGGCATCAGGTATTTAAGAAGCAACTCAAATAAACTCATTGCTTTTACCGACAGTGATTGGGCTTCTTGTACAGAAGATAGAAAGAGCACTGCAGGGTATATTCTTAGCTTGGGATCAGGTGCTGTTTTATGGTCCTCAAAAAGGCAACATAGCACTGCTCTTTCAAGCACAGAAGTAGAGTATGCAGCTGCAACAACCACAGCGTGTCAAGTTGTTTGGCTAAGAAGAATTTTGGAAAACCTGAAGCATGATAATGGTGGAGCAAAGGTGATTTTTTGCCACAACAAGTCAACAATTGCATTGTCCAAAAATCCGGTTCAACAAGGAAGAACAAAGCATATTGAGACGAAGCATCATTTCATTGGAGAGTCAGTGTCAAAAGAAATTGTGGTGCTGCAGTACATTTCATTGGAGAGTCAGTGTCAAAAGAAATTGTGGTGCTGCAGTACATCAACACAGACGATTAATCAGCAGAAATTCTCACTAAAGCTTTACCTGTAGCTAAATTTGTAAAATTCAGTTCCATGATGGGAGTTGAACCCCTCATTGAATTAAATGGAGGAAATGTTGGGAATTAATTCAAATTCAGGGCCGTGTTTATTTTTTTGTTGTGTTTGTTGCTATTGTTTAGGAAATAAGTTGGATTTTTCTGTTCTAAATTTGAAGTTGATCTGGCATATACAGATCTGCCCAGTAAGTGTGTGTTATTATGTGTCAATGGTCACGTGTTTGTAACTACCAAGTGTTGAATGTCTATTTAATCACGTGTTTCTTCATGATATTTGATATATTCCTTTTTGATTGAGATTTCTACAGTATCATACTCGTCCAACCTCAGCTGATCAATCCTCTCAGATGACTGATACGTTGGGTACATAGTGAGGAATTTGTTGAAGGCTTCCTGGAGCTGCAGAATAGTCTATAGAGTGAGCAATAGCATTGGCTCTCAAGAATTCTTTCTGGGCATTTAAACGGACCTGTTTCAGGTTGCAGAATCCTACACAAGCAACCAGAATTGAATCAAAAGTCTTCACTAACGAAAGCAAACTCGCTTTACCTTTGTCCCAAAAAAAAGCAGCAGCAGGAATTAAACAATTAATCATATCCCAGAAATCAAATATCAAATTTCACACAGTTTAGATCAAATAGATGGTAAAGGATGCAACAAAACATCTGCATAACACAATTTTTCAACAAATCCACATATAAACCGGGTTTTCTTTACATAGCACGCGGTTTAAAATAAAACTCTAGATCTCGAAATCGATTGAACAGATCCCCTATTCCTTTCTCTTATGGAAAAGCAGGTTTCAGTTGTTTCTAGATTGTTTTTTATTTTTTTTCAGTATAATCTCGAGTTTGAACAGCATGCTAACGCGGTCTGTTCTATTCTTAGATGACTTTGGCTTGATTTTCACATATTATCAATGGATACCGTATTCAATTTCCAAATGATCACCTAGAAAGCCTTTTTAATGCCTGCTTGAAAGGACTTAATGGAGCCCCAAATGTAGTTGAATGTTCATTTGTGCAGTCTACAGTCCCCGAGTTACCCTTCTTTGCATCCAAGGTGAGTTCCAAAAATTTGTTCAATGATAATACTCAAGCATTGTGTTATTTATAACGATAGCTTTCAATAGGAATGACTTGGCAAATTGTATTTTCAATGATTCGAGTCTCACTCACCTTGTTGAATGGTTATTATTTATTACCCCTTGATTGAATGTATTTGCGACATGGCATTATGTTTCATGCTATGAGAAGCTCTGCTCATGCATACTCATAGGCATCCATACGAGTATGACCATTTCTTATCCTTTACAAGGAACCTCATCTTATGATGATTATTGAAAATTTCCACAAAAAGTGGATTGAGAACGATAACATTTATGAAATGTGGGTGGATAGAATGTCATGGAATATCAATCAAGATGTCAACAAAATTGTCAATGTAGCAAAATTCTTATGGGAAGTTAAATTGCAAAATTAAACATACACTTAAAAATTAAAAATGAGGTGTGTATCTTAACTTCTAAATTTTCAAAATTTATTTGATTTTCCATGGAGAGGAGATCAAAATTTTTTATTTAATCTTTTAGGAATACTAGTCATTTAACCGTGCAATGCGCGGGCTAAGATATTTGAAGATAATGTTAGTACGTTCAATGTTAAGAATTGACGGACGAATGTGCATTGATTGAATGTGTCATATCTGACACCTTTAGGGCATAATGAGAAAAAGAGAAAACTAAAGTTAGAAGGGAATGTATAAATAAAAGCAATTCTTAGAGTATAGGCTAGAGGTTGACATTTCTTGGATAAGCTAACTCTGCAAATTTTAGTTAATATATAGCCATTTAAAGGGCTATAGTAATACGGGTATAATAATTGGATTTGACTAAAATTCGATGACTTCTAACTGGAACCATGAATGTGAGAAGACATTATTATTCCACATTGCAAGATACGCTAATGAAGGGGTGGATAAGCACATTTTGGCATGGAAACAATTGCACTCTACTTCAATTAACAATAATAGTAAAATCTAATTATGTCCGTATGAATGAGACGACAACAACATTCACAAGGAGGCTAATAGCAAGACCGCCTACATAACAAGCAAGATTTTCCATCAAATGAACTCATAAAAAACATGCATTCCTTTATCTCCAAATTTGTGCATGTGTGTGGAGATAAAGAGAGGCACCTTGAAGAAGGCCTCATCTCGATTTACTCGAGATGGATGATATGCTTCGGAGCAAACCTTGGAAACCAATGCAAGGCACAATTATTGATAAGCAATACAAACACATAGTTAAGAAAATATAGTTTAGAGTACTGGTTTTATTTCCTTTTCATTTTAGAATTCTGAAGGTTGAACACATTTTTTAGAACTTATCGTCGATCACATAGCACAAGGTCCCTACCACTGAAACAAATGTCCTCTCCTACCTTCTTCCTAGGTGAAGCTTTTGCCGTGGCCTTACAACTCCAAGGATGTTTTGAATTCCTCACCTTTTTGCACTTCTCTCCAGATGATTTCACCGGCTACATCTGTTTCAGTCTCCATTTCACTGTCCTCCATAGCCATTGCTTCATCAACCTCAGATTTTATTGCGGCTAGTGGATCATTCAACTCCAGACATATGGAGGTGGTACCAAGTTTTGTGCAAATTTAAGACAAATTTTTTTTTTCTGCAAGTTCAATTTTTTTTCTTTTTTCGACAAGCCACTAATTTCATTGTTGTGTGTTGTACTAGGTGAGATGCCATACTGTATCAGTAATGCATGATTATTTATGTTCTCTCTTGTGCAAAGAGAAATATCTAAGAGTTACAAATTTTCTTTATCATGTTTTTTTTTTTTTTTAACTTGACGAGATGCTCCAGAGGAAGGGAACTAAGATTGATAAGGCGCTAAATTTCGCAATTGATTATACAATTTTGAAGGAGAGGATTACTGGTTATGTTTGCATTTTTTTCTCTTATTATTTTTAACTGCTTGTTTTAAGCTAATTTCAGTATTTGATGTTACTTTTTTCGTAATTTTACAAGAGAAATATTATATCTAATGTATATTCCTTTACATTTAAGTCATTTCCTTTGCCACGTCTGCCTTTAAGAGATGCGGATGATATGACTATGGGCTATGGAAGAATCAAAGGGATCTAGAGACATGAAAGGATTGTGGCTCATTACTTCCCCAGAACATACTTGACTTGAGTATTTAAAAAAAAATCTTTTTTCTAATAAATAGAAGCAGGTATAGTTAATTGCTTGCAAGTCGATTGAGGCATCTGATCCCTCTCCTAGGATACCAGGAGGCAAATCAAAAAAATCTAAGGAGACACATTGAATGATACAATAAAAGTTGGATTATACAATGTGACTGAGGAAAAAAATCCATTGAACTCCACCAACAACAAGCAATTCAGAAATAATAGCCTTCGTATCGAAAACAAGAAAAGAAAGAGGGTCGTTCAGTTCTACAATATAGAGAAGTAAAATCTTCTGAAGCTGAAGACACTTTGTTCATTATTTATGATATGGAGTCCAAACACAACCAAAAATTAATCTCTTTCATTGTATGTGGATGTATTGAAAGTTTGGTTTAGGATTCGTTATTCAAAAACATCTAAGAACTTAATTTTTTTCTACCTTGTCTTCTCAATAATTACACACATTGCCAAAAAATTGATTAATTAATTTAAATTTGGTTGGTTTAGCAGGTGATATTGATCTTTTAAGTTGCACAAGATCCAAACCACATAAAGTAGTGGTAGAGTAGAAGAATTCTCTACGGAGCATTGGAGGTTTGAATCCCAGCGACATTTGGAAGGCAATATTTATATTGGAATGCATATATTCTTTAGAGATAAAGTTATGGTGTGCTATTCCCCCATATTTTCTAGGATACCATTTGGAAATATTTAATTCAAATTTTTTGTGGCTAAAAAAAACCAAAATAATAAAAGAAAAAAAAAATTAGCGTTCCATCTCTCAAGTGTTGTTCATTGGCTAGTTCTAACTTTTGGAGTTTTCCTGCTGATGAAATTATCTTTAGCTTGCGTGACTTGTTGAGCTCTTGGAGTACTAATTATCTTTAGCACTATTTAGCT
>CAIGRP010089564.1:0-22665 GCA_903798385.1 Fraxinus cuspidata
CTCCAAACCTGCTGATTTTTTTTTTAGTGTCCATTTGTCAAGTCACAATAACTTCGTATTAAGTGACGTGCTTGATAAAGTTAAAAATTATATTTAATTGAATTTAATATTTTGTATCAAATATATTTTTGAAAATAATAAAAAGGAAAAAAAAGGAGTTGAGGTACATTATGTGCACCATTGCTAAGGTCACAATAACTTTTTCTTAGTGAAATATTTTGTTACAATATGTAGATATATGCGTTAAAAATAATGATTAAAAATGATTTCAATTTAAAAAGAAAAAAGAAATAATGTGCTGGCAATTATTTCTTCTTTAGTTGAGCACATCCAATTATTGCTTTAACAAATAAATCAAACTGCAAGTTTTAAAATAATATGTTTCCAAAGAAATACGTAGCGTCTTGCCAAGTGTTATGTCGACTTAATTAAATATGGGATAATTTCTTAATAACTTGAAGAAGCGGGATTTTGTCTCTCTCATAGATTGCTCAATAATTTAAAACTTTTTGGACATGAATCACATGATACACCGGCATTATTAAACCTACTACAATGATGATGGATAATAATATAATCTTTAAATCAACTGGCTGCAGGCGGTGGTCTTATTCGATGGAAAAGCTCAATCTTATTTAAATGCTTACTATATTTCTATAGAGAAGTTGAAATCACCTCAATGGTTTAAAAACCTAACAGTCAACTGAATCATAATCTTTTAAGGATGGGTTTAAAATGTTAAGTGAAGAACGCGAAGACAAGTCAGAAACATCCCCTCCTCTCAACTGAGTTAGGCGAAGGCTTGATATCGATTTGAAAGAAAAATTAATCATAGCTATGGATAAGCTGGTAAAAATTAATAAAATTCATTCCATCAGTCGAAGGAATATGGTTTTGGCAAATAGGTTGGTGGCGAGGATCGTTACTTAAATTGGATTGAAAAGAATGCATGCCATTGTGGAAAAACCTGGGTTCTTTTATTTGCAATCAAACTATAACTATTTTAGTAGGGAAAAAACAAAAAGAAAATAAAAGAAAAAATTCATACAAGTGAAACTCCATTTTGAGAGGGCACCTCATGTATTACCTTTGTTCGATATAGGAGAATGAGGGCATGTTTGAGTCTCACTTTGTACGTAGAATACATTTTGAAACAGTAAATTGATGAAGAATGTGTGATTAAAAATGAAGATTTTTTTTGAATTGTGTATAATATTATTTTATTAAAAAATGTGTGGTTTAAAAGAAGTGAGTTAGAAAAATGTATTTTAAAAAAAAGAGAATCAAATAATATAATATTAGGCAAATTTAAAGTGCGCCAACGGTCAGTCAAAGAGATGCTCATGCGGGTCTATAGGAACGTTGTTGCATATAAATAAGGGAAAATTGCAGTGGCGGTCCCTAATTTTTTCGATTTTTTAGACTTTATTCTAACCTTCATTTTGTGTCAGTAAAGATCCCTAAACTTTCATAAATATGGTGCTGGAATCCATTTGGATGGAATTCGTCCACTTTTCCATTAATTGACTAAAAAATGAAAACATTGATCAATTTTGACCAAATAAAAAAGGACAAAATGGTACTACATTTTTCTCATATTAAATAAGTTGTTTAATTATATTAGAAACCAAAAAAATTAATATAAATATACCACCCTCACCCAACCCCACCCCACCCCACCCTCACAAATCCTTCATCTTCTCCACCTTGCCCCCATCCCCAAAATCCTTCATCTTTGCTACTAGTAGCCGAATGCAAGAATTACAATAGCAACTGGATTTAGCAGAGAATTACTCAAGTCCCATTTGTAGAGTTTTCGAACAATAAACCATGTTCGATGAATTTTCGAGTTAATTCAGAAGCCTCTTTTCGTGTAGAGAAAATGGGAAATGAGTGGTGATGCTGGGGTATGGGTTTTTCTGTGAAATTGAGTGGGGAATGGACGGAGGCGATGGAGGAATTTTTTGTGAAATTAAGCGATGGTGCTGGGTTCAATATTCTGTGAAGTTTCTTTTATACAATTATTGAGATAGTGCTTTCAATCAAAAGCAAATGAATCGATTTATTTATGGGATTTGTTGATTTCGACAATTTTTGTGTTATAGCTTTTGCGGCCGGAAAATTTTGTTACGGTGACGGTGGCGATGACGTTTTGCATTTTATGAGATTTCATGGTTTTCTATGTGGAGGGTGTCAATACAAATAGTGAGAGTGATGGGGAACTGGAGTTGTAGTGGCGATGATAACAGTGTTCAGAGGTGACTGTAGTGGTGGCTGGGTAGTAGTGTTTCACTGGAGAAGAAGAAAAGAGGTTTTGATTTGGGGGTGGGGTGTTTATATATTTCATATTTATTTTTTATTTTTAATTTAGTTAAATAACTTATTTAATATGAGAAAAATATAAAATACCATTTTCCGTTTTTAATTTAGTCAAAATTGATCAAAATTTCCATTTTTTGGTCAATTAATAAAAAAGTGGATGGTTTCCGTCCAAATGAATTTCAGCTGTATATTTATGAAATGTTAGGGATCTTCACTGACACAAAATGAAGGTTAAGGTAAAGTCTTTAAACATTAAAAATGTTATGGTTCACTTCTGCAATTTTCCCTATAAATAATAAAGATATTAAGAAAATGTTAGGTTTTCCAATTTCATTTGGATTTTACCTGTTTGATCCAAATTCTATGAAAATAATGTTGGACATGTAAAAAGTTAAATTTTGGAAGTTTAAGATCTTGCTACATATATGTTTATCAAAATTTATATAATGAATTACATTATATTTAATATTATGACATTCTATCATTTGTCGATTTAAAATACAATCAACATTTTCATCTAATATTTTCCATCCACATCATATTATATAATTCATTATGTATATTTTTATGTATAAATAGCAAAATTCTAACCAGAACAATAAATATCGTTTACATCCTATGATTTATAGATCAAATCTCACATTAATTTTATATATTTATTGTAGTACTGTCTAGTCTCATGCATGAATTATTTTACTTGTTTCACAACGATAGTGCATGTCCAGATTCTTCTATAAATACCTTGGATTGCTTCTTCTCAATCGCACTCTTCTTTCTAATACACACACATATTTCAGACATGGAGACACAAATAGTTTGCTGGAGTGAGAAAAATGTGTGGAGTTCAGTGTTGTTCATTACAGCATTTGTGATATTGGGATGGAGAATTATGGATCGGATTTGGCTTAAACCTAAGAAGAAGGAGCGGATGCTTAAGCAGCAAGGCTTCAAAGGGAACCCATATACATTGACCAGGCTACTCTTCGGAGACGTGAAAGAGAACTCAATCGAATATGCTGAAGCCTTGCGAAAGACTATCAATATTCACGACGAAGCTGTCCCCCGTGTCATGCCCTTCGTTCATAAAACCATTGAAAAATATGGTATCTTCAAGGAAACTTATTTATGTACATTTTTAGATATTAAATTCTAATGCATTTCCAAATATGTGTCAGTGAAAACTAACATTTTATCTTAGGTGCCTGCATTAATGTACTAATTGTATTTGCATTATCATAATTTCTTTCTAAAAAAGATATTTTTTTGTAGGTAAAACGTCGTTTATGTGGGTTGGACCGAGACCGCGGATGCTCATTATGGATCCTGAGTTGATGAAAATAGTGATGAGTAAATACAATACTTTCAGAAAGAATTTTAAGGTAACCAATAATATAGTACAAACACTTATTAGTGGAATCCTTAACCAAGAGGGAGAAGAATGGAGCAAAAGCAGAAAGACTCAAAATCCTAGTTTCCAACTGGAAAAAATTAAGGTGACTTTTGTACCAGTTAATTTTTTTTTCCATCTTTTGTATAATTAATCTTAATAGATTGTTAATATTTTTTTCGATATTTTTGTTTTTAATTATGTAGCAAATGATACCTGCATTTCAATTAAGCTGCGATGAAATTTTGAATGAGTGGAAGAACATGGTGTCGAGCTCCAAGGATGGCTCCTGTGTGGTGGAAGTCATGTCTCATATAGAAGTCTTGACCACTAAAGTAGTGTCCCAAACTTTATTTGCCACTGACTATGCAGAGGATAAAAGGATCTATCAAATTCTTAAAGAATTGACTGCTATTACCAGACAAACAACCCGAATAGTTGATTTACCTGGAGTAAAGTACGTTATTACACTTATCGTCGTACATTTACAATGATCTTTGTACTCTTACCGTGATTGTCCATTGTTTTTGAAACTATGAAAATCATGGTTTTAACTTAGGAAATCGTGGTTTTATTTAAATTCGATGTTTGAGAATTGTAGGTCTTTTGTGCCTTATTGTAAGTATATTGAAGTGAAGTTGAATCATGAGGTGCTACTAACAATTTTCTCAATTTGTATAGGTATCTTCCCACTACGACAAATCAAAGGTCAAAACAGATCAAAAATGAATTAAGAAAATCATTTTCGATTCTGATAAATGAAAGGGCAAAGGAAATTAAGGCAGGAAAAACTATGGAGGATAACTTCTTTCATGTGTTGTTGGAATCTGAATTCGCAGAAGCTCATGGAATCAAGAATATGGATGAATTGATTGGACAGATTCAGTTATTCTACTTTGCAGGACATGAGACCACCACAGCTATGCTCGTCTGGACCATGATTTTACTTAGTATTCATCAAAATTGGCAAGAGCGTGCTAGACAAGAGGTTTTTCAAGTCTTCGGTGACCGCAAACCTGATTATGAAGGGTTAAGTCAACTGAAAACTGTAAGTAGTCTCAATTTTATATACTTCACAATTTTATATATTTCCCTTGCTTAGAAGAAAAGTTGAAAATCATTAGAAAAATAATGGAATACTTGTATTAATTTCACTGAAGGTTTAGTGTCCACCGACATATATTTGACCATCTAATGAACTCATACAAATAATAGAGGAATAATTTTGAAAGAAATATGTTTGGTAATGAATATATATATGTGTGTGTGATAGACCGAAAATTATGCAAATCTCACCTATCGGACTAGAAAAAGTAGTTACACTACATTCATCCACCTTGGTTTTGGTTTTGAATAATGTTATTTAGCATCCCCTGCTAAGCACCAATTTAGGCCACATGCAAGTATGATAGATCACCATAAATGTAGAAAAATAAATCATATTGAAGATGTTCTTATCACTTGCACAATACCTAAATTGATGCTCCAGCACCAGTAGCATTATTCTTAATTAGGTTTTTTCCATGTGTATAAGAAATTATTTTATCGTTGCTCATCTTTTTCAATGTTACTCATCAAGAAATGAATAGGGTGTCTTCATCATTCTCTGCTCTTATTATCTTTATCATCCTTACAGATAACAATGATTTTCAATGAGGTATTACGGCTGTATCCACCAATTGTTGAATTGTCTAGGCTGGTTGAAGAAGAAACAAAGTTAGGTCAATACACTATCCCAGCCGATACACTATTGATGTTGCCAATAATCATACTTCACCGAGACACAGAATTGTGGGGCGAGGATGCAAACGAGTTTAAACCAGAAAGGTTTGCTGAAGGAGTATTGAAAGCAACAAACGGGCGCCTTGCATTTTTTCCATTCGGTGCAGGTCCTCGAGTATGCATTGGACAGAACTACTCTCTATTGGAAGCCAAACTTGTCTTGGCAAATATTCTGAGCAACTTCTCTTTTGAGCTTGCACCAACTTATACACATGCTCCCTATGTTATTTTTACTCTCCAACCACAGTACGGTGCTCCACTCATTCTACGCAAGCTTTTGCGCAATTTCAAGAAACCATAAATCTCTATGCACTCGACCCTAATCAAATTGTTAGAGATTTAAGTGTCGCGTTGTGGGATATCATTGCATAACCACTTACTTGTTTCCCTTTTATCTGTGGATTGTCTTTCTGCCAAATAAAAACTTTGAATAAAAACCTTGTTTCAATGTACTGTGAATCAGTTGCCAGGATAAGTGCCCTGAAAAGCTTAATCCTTGTAATGAGACATTTTCCTTTGGTTAATAAGGTGATGTTTTCATCTTGATTTTAATTCCATTAAAGACTGTTAACTTTTATTCATAATTATCTATGTGTCAAACTTATTTTCATAAATTCTATTTCATTTTACTAATTGGCACATGTTTTTCGTGATGATGGTTTTGTGCAAAATGTCCGCTGGAATGACATAAAAAATATATTTGTTTTTCATTTCAAAGCACGAAAACAAAATATTTGGAAATGAATGGATGAACCATTATCAAAGATTAGATGTACTAAACATTAATAAAATTAAGGAGAAGAACGTGACAAAAAAGGAGACATAAATACAACAAAAATAATTAAAAATAAAGATTAGTGACCTTTAGTGCAGTATTAATACGATTAGAGTTATTTCTATCCAAACCGAGGAAATTGCTCAAAAAATTGAAGATTATTAAGTTAGATGTCAAAAAATATAACAATATTGATGTTTCAATCAATAATTTTGATTTTTGAAGGCATTTCGTCTTTCTCATCTAATCTACCATTTAGAAAAACCTTTCTAATCCATCTTTACAACAAAATACTTTCATAATTTTCGAATTAAGAAAACTGCTTACTATCCCCTAGGAAATGATTCATCCCAAGTCACAAAAACTGCTGCCCAAAAAAATTTCAAAACAAGATAGTAAAAATATGCAAAACATTATTATTTTTTTCAATATATAAAAAAATGTGAAAATAGCTCGATAATGGTCTCTCTCTCTCTCTCTCTATCTCTCCCTAGGGGATGAGTCAGCAGTTTTGTGACTTGGGATGAATCATTTCAAATCAAAACTATTCGAATTAAGAAAATTATCTTAAAAATATCTCAAAATTCATATACTTCCAAAGTCCAAATCTCTAAATAAAACCCTGTAGTTCTGAAGTGCTGTAAAGGCAAAAATAAATCCTCCTAAATTATTAATAAATAAAGCTATAATTATTGTACATTAATAAAACGATTGTGCTACATGTATCTCACAACTTGCATATTTGTTTAATAGTAAAAATTTCATCAACCAAATTAAAAAAAAAAATCTCCCATTTTATTTTTGCTATTAACCAATGTTACATAAGCACAACTGTTTAAGTGGTGAATAAATTTTGATAGTTTTAATTCAATTTATCTTCACTCATCAATCTGTAAATAGTGATGCACAACAAGCATTTTTCTTAATTAAAACACGGTTAATTAGAAATGAATGACACTAGTCAAGACCTAATTTGCACCAATTTGGTGATTAATAGGATCAAATGGACAAGTCAATAGTCTTAGAACCTTAATTGAGTAAAATTTAGCCCTATCAAGCACTTATTTTTAAAACTCATTTTTTCAAAAATTCATTTTCAACCATACATTTTATGAAATCCATAATTTTTATCAACTTTCAACTACACATTTTATCGACTTTTACCAAATTTTTTATTCAAACCAAACAGGGGCTTAATGTATCTTAACTAGTACTGACCTACACAAAACATAAATAGAAACTTTGGATACGTAAAATTGATTATCAACACGTAACACTCAACATACAATATATTCATGCAAATACTACCTTAAACATGTATTCTTTTGTAGGATCAACAAAATATGGAGATTCTTGAACGTCTGGACCATTTCAAGTGAATACTTTCCATATTATTATCTTCTATTAACAAGAAAATCCCTCAAATATCGCCCTTCATCATCAAACCTAGAAGAAAACGCTGTTGGAATCCCATCACATTCGATCTCAAATATTTTAGATCATTTTCAACCTGTAATCTTAATATTTTCAAAGATATTCATTTCCTTCCACTTGCAGAAATTCTAGTCAAGAAGGTGAGGGTTATTCAATGTAATTAACCGTACTTTTCAACTGAAATCAAGATTTTTACGGGTTACAAAAGATTTGTAGACTTCAGTACATAAGGTCACCGGCAGTGGCAATTATGCTGAGGATTATATGTTGCTGCAGATTGTTACTTCATGTTATCAAGTTGTGGGTGATTTCTGCATCTTTGTTACCACTACAAAAATGGAGTATGATAGGGAAAATTGTTTCTTCAATGCCGGAATAATTCTGTTGATGTTGTCTGGTTGCGGGAACTTAACTTCTTCTCTTAAGTTGCTTACTTGGTTTGGGATTCTTGAATTCTAAATTGAGTTTACAAATTTAAATTTTTGTTGTTAATGTAGCGCGTTTATGTGAACTCCCCATCCATGTATTCAAATCTAAGGCTTCCATAAAGAAATCGATAGGCAGGTTTTTTTATTCAGGATGGCAATATATATTGCTTTATCACGACACACTCTATAGTCTCTTAAACAAGAGAAGGAAAAACCAAGAAAGTACAGTAGATGAAATTTTATTTTGTCACAAAGAAAGGCTGTAAAATCCTTTGTAGCAGTAGTAGTAGAGCAGACTAGTCGGTGCAGCAGCGGTACATGATATACTTGTCCATGGTACGTCCACATTCAGAGCAAACCACACGCTCTGGGATGTATCCAGTGCTCCCTGGCAGAATGAGGCGGTTGCAGTGGTGTTCAGGGTGGACGCCAGTAATCTCCTCGCGCAGTATAGGCACAAATTTATCGGGGTAGTCCACTTTTTGTTCCCATTTTTCTGAGTTGTCTAAAACTGTGAGCAAAATGTCACCTTTGCCTTTAGTCATGTCATGCTGGCCCCGGCTGAAAACAGCCCATCCTTGTTCACTGCCGTCGTAGGTTAGCATTGTCAAGATTTCCTGCATTATTTTATCATTCTCAACGGTCATGCCGTGTTGAATTTTGGAGTTCCACATGCTCCCCAGCCTCACCCAGAAAAACCAAACGTAATCATAATAGTCCTTCAATGGAAAAATGTGGCTAAGTCGGTCTCTGTCTATGATTTCATGGCATCTTCTTACTTTGTCCTTTGGATTGCTCTTTCCCACATAAATCATTTCTAGGGGAACTTGCAATTTGTTTGCAATGCTTCGCGTTTTAGTTGTGAATTTCCTAATCCAGTCGATATCCTCTCCACCATACACGCATATAGTTTTGTTGTCCCTTATCTGTGACCAAAAAAGCATATGAACATTGTGTTACAAATATGACGCTCACTGTCTATTATGAACCTCTTAGATCGCATCAGAAGCAACAAGAGGCATGATGGTTATTAATGTTGCATAGATGTACGATTCACAATTAGCAATCTTGATATTTATGGTTATGATGACAGCATGATGATCAGTGATCGATGCTTGCAGCAAGAGAGTTAATAATTTAGGGTGAAAGATGGTGTACGTACCCATTCCTGGATACGTGGATCAATGGAGTCTGCTAGTAAATCAATATTCCAGGTACTCTCTCTCCATAGTCCCAATTCTCTTTCCTTAGTGAAGGGGAAGGCAGCACTTCCCCAAATCCACATCACAGGTAAAGCATTGACGTTCGACACTCTTCCTTGCGGATCCAAGACAACGAGCATAGGCATGTGGCTGAAATTCCATATCTCCCGGATGTACCTAATGGCTACTGGATCAACTAAGGAAGGATGATCCACTGAATACCATGGCATAGAGCTGCGAAGATCGAGAAATTGTCTATCCTGTGTTGGGCTCATGGATGTTGCATGGTCAACAATGGGGAGCCAGAGAACCTCGTATTCGTGCCTCATTGAATGTTGGTTGTAAATCAGATGGAGAATGTTGAGCTCTTCGTGGGGAAGGTCAAGGTCTGAAATTAGTAGCAAAACATACTTCATCCTCAATATATCGAGGCGTTCCTGTCATCAGGAAAATGTAAAAAATATGGTCACATTAGGCATAATTGGAAGGGATCAAGAAATTCATGTAGTAGGGACAAGGAGACAACAGTTATCTTTCTAGTCCCATCAAAGATTGGCATTTGATCTTCTCGGGCACGAATAATTGCCCTTAATATCTTCATGTTGTCAATATGAGATGTCTCAAAGAGTTTTCTCAGATTAGCAAATTCATCATTTCTCTTCTTTGCATCTGTAAAACAGCACAATCATTTAAGTGATAGTATAAGTAGCCATAATTCAAGAAATGTTGTGCTGTGATTCTGGGTCTTGTTTCTTCGTGTCTTAGCCCCCTACCCCCCAACAAAAAAAAAAGGGGCAGTAAAGAAGGACTAATTGGGCACTAATTTCTACTTTTTTGATGAGTTCCTGGGATATCAAGGTGGATTTGTTGGTGACTTACCAATAATACCATTCAAATTCTCCAGTTGACTCCGCAGATGCTCACTCATGTGGGAGAGCTTATTAGCTAGACTTAATATCTCCCAGGACTCAGCAGTTGAGGTAACGTACCTGATCCCCAACAAAATTATTCAGTTTTCAATATGTTTAAAATTCTAGTTTCTTGTTTTCATTACTTAGTTCATTAGGCACAATAGGAAACGTACTCATGACCACTGCCAACAAGGTTCAGGAGTATTTTTGCACTGGCCACAATGCTCCTTATGATCCAATAAACAGTTGTTGGAATGTGAGCAGTCGCGGTTGCCATTTCTGGTGAATCACGGTTAATGTATTGAGTGGGGAGCTCCTTGAACTTTATAATGATGTGAGTCACGGTCAGTACAGCCTGTAAAAGATTGGCAACAGCATCAATCTTCTTTCTTATTTCCTCATTTTGCTCCATTGTTTCAGGTAGATCTTTGAGAGCTGCAATATCCTTGGCAAGTTGATTCTTCACACGAGAGTGCTCAACCAGCCAAAATTCACCATAGCTGACAGAAAAAGCAGCGAAGGTAATGACCACCTTGGCATCCCATGCGTAGTTTGACAGTGCTTCAAGAAGTCCAATAGCTATTGAATGTGATTCTCCTCCAGAGGGAACTTTGCAAATTATCTGTAGCATTAGACATTCGTAATCTTGAGTTCACAATTTAAATGTTTTTTTTAAGGGGTTTTATATACTACCCAAATTCCAAGTTTGTGTCGCCATATACGCTGCTAGGCCTTTGTTACAAGTTTTAAGCAGCATTTACGAGACTAATGCTAAAAATCACATGAAAGTGTTAATTGAATAATAGTGCATGATTTTCTTTTAAAATAATCAAGATTGAGCATGGAGAAGCAGAAATTCTTTATACCTCGCAGGAAATTTTGTTTATGGGATATGCCAACAGTTGAACTATCTCCGCATCGTGGTAAGCACTTTGAAAGGGCTTCTCATATGGCTCTGAATGTGGTGGAACTTGAGCTCCCTATATTATAAACATATAAAAGTGTCAGTTAAATGAAACTAAGGATGAAGTGTAGAGAAAATCATGTTTGGCAGCAAAGATTGGGTAGTACTGAACAAAAAAAGCTAACTAGTATTGTACATGAACGGTGCCAAGAAGTTTGCCACGTTTCAGGATATCCTCAACGATGGAAAGAACAGGCTTCACGTCAAGATCTTCATAATCTGGAGCATGAGTGCCCAGAATTTGCTTGTTCAATCCAATATCATCAGTTGCAGAGTAGCGATCTTGCCCATCAACCTTCATCAAACGACCTCTGCCTGCTGACAGAGGCTTAGCTGCACCCGTAAGGGGCCTAGCTGCAGTACTCCGATGAACTGCAGGATTGTGAAGTGGTGGAGGACTATGATCCAGTTCATCACGACTCTGTTTCAGTTTCATGCTCTCATGACCAGGCAAATATCCAAGGTTTTTAGAATTCGACATCAGTGAAGAATATGTTTGAAGAATAAATGTCTGTCTTGGTGTTCATTTGGGGTTCCCTCTAGTCCTTATATAGATAATAATGCTAAGTGAATCAGGTGCCTTGCTTCCATTGTGGTGTACGACCTGAAGGGGGGCTTGGAATTCAGTACTACAAAATGAATTCTTAAAACAAATCTTTTTCTTAACAGTAAAAGAATTAACTTTATCAAGATTTTGAGACAATTTGAATATTTTTATCAATCCCTTCACGTGAAATATGTCTCCATGTTCTTTGCTTGACCGTGTTGTTAAATTTTGATGTAGGCATAAACACAAAAACAACGAATGAACAAACAATTGAAGATTCGTTGATTTCAATTGTACACCACGACACCATCAATCTTCTAGTTTCTAGTGATTTCTAAGAATACCAGAAAACTAGATATTGACGTCAAAATTCGTCAATTGTCAAAAATATTGTATAGTATATTGTGTTAGTATTGTGGGCAGGGAGAATGTCCTTTTACCTTCTCAAATGCTTCTTTTTAAAGCTTATTCTAATGGACCATATTTGGTAAATAATATACGGTATTGTCACCACTTCATTCCAAAGTTATAGCTCTTGGTGTTAACGTAATTCACCCTACATCACCTAAATCAAGCCTAAGAATCCACACCAAACCCAGTGTATTGGCCCATCAAATTTCAAGCATGCTCTTGTATTATCTACCCACTCAAGGGAATAATATTATAACATCGATTTAAGATGCGGGACCTCCAACTTTGATATCAATCGATGTAGAGTATTGTCACAACTTTGCTTGAAAGCTATAGCTCGTCTTCATGAAATTCATCCTATATCACATCGAATCAAGCCTAAAAATCCACTCCAAGCCTAATTCGTCGAGCCTATCCCGTTTATAGCATGCTCATGTACTAGTAATTTGCATAAACTTTTTTTTTAATAGAAAACTAATTAATTCTAATTTGTCCAAAATATCCACGCTAATTAGTCATTAATTTAGAGTTAATCTTATTTTATTGGTTGTTGTTCCTTATTGCCTAAATAATAGTTGTCTACCTTTCAAGCTAGAGAATTAATTTATCCATAACTTGGAGAGATTTATTTTTGTCACGCACGAGTTAATTTATTTTTGTCACTTGCGATCGCACAATATGAATTTTTAGCTTTCTGCTGGAACTTTTTCGCTTCCCATTCAAGTTGATCCCTAACTTCCTCCATTGGTTCACCTAAAGTTCCTTCTTATTTTCATCTTTGATCATTCGTCTTTCAATCTTCTCAATTTAATCTTTATTATCCACGATCATTCGAAATCGATGTAAGTTTCAAAAGTTTGTAATTAAGTTTTTGGACTTTTCAAATGTTAGGTTTATCTCCCGAAACAAGTGAATTTCCTACGATTGTTATCTTAATGTTCCACATTGATTGTGTGCATTCACGGTGATCGTCAATTTCTTCGAATTAAGTCCAATCAAGCTTCAAAACACATTTTTCATGCCAATTAGGTTACCTCCAATTAATATAAATTTACAATAAATTAAGTAAACATCCTATCAATTCACAATGTAAACCATGTTTAGAAGTCCGAATAAGTTCATAAAATACACTTATCATTAAGCTTCGCAGTATTAAAAGTCCTAAACAAATTCCCTTTCTCTCAATTCGTGGAAGTGTTCATACATCCACAACACCAATTAATTAGCACATCTCATTCCCTATGTAATATTGAAACTCATCCTTCCTACTCCAAGCCCTCAAAAATTGGGAGTTCATATATTCTACTTATTAATTAGGTCCCACTAGTCATTTTGCATTGTAAACATAATAATCCAAAAAATATTTACTCTGTCTTGCTCAAAGTTCATATATCTTGAAATTAAGGGGGCACTGTCCAAACGTATGGTATAGTTTTACACCAATAGAAAGAAGAACATATAACTTTGTCATGCTTTTTCTAGCCAATCGCATGTCCTTGATACGGATATAGAGAAATTGAAAATCCAATAATTGATAAATTTCTAAGAGGTTGAGGACCAAGGCTACAATTTTATAGGTGATTAGGAATTAGGGTTTGTAACAGCCTCAACCAATATTCCCTTAGGTGGTTTTTTCAATTTATAAAAATATTGGATATTTTCAATTTCTTCAAATTCTCAGTATTCCATAGTTCAACAAGTACAACTTCTTGATATTCGTACACGAACCAATGAGTATTTGATGTCTATTTTCTGAGATCTTTAGGAATGAACAGGAACTAGAAGATTGAAAATTCCGTATTCTCACACTTTCGTAAGTACTACTCTCTTGGTATAAGAGACGGGATTGCCCATTTGAGCATGTTGCCAAGGAAATGTCAGGACCGAGAAGTATAACTACGCGAAACCTATGCTCGTGACTACATGATACAATCCTACAATTAATATAGTTGGTGTTGACCCCCAAAAACGTACCAGTGATGTGGCCAAAAGATCACAAGGCCTCTCACATTCACGTAAACTGAATTTCTGTACACTTGAACAAACCGTTACTCACACGTGGCCTTCTCCGGGAGGGTGAAGTTGGCGCGCACTCTAACTATCAAGTCGGTTGGTGTAGTGTTTTTAGGGTGTGGGAGATGTTTGAACGTGACCCTCCCTGAGAAAATGGGGAGGTCGGCTTTGGGGAAATGTGTGAGTAACAATAATATAGCTTTGAGAGTCTAAACTTGCATTATCTTTGAATGGCACTAAGTGTGAGCTTTTATACTTAGACAAAATGAACGGAGTCCCTTGTCATATACATCAATCAATCTCAACTTTAAATGCTAAGACCATTTATATATATATATAAAGCCTAGCTTGTACTTTAGATTTGACCAAATAGGATGGCGCAGCGGCAGTGGCAGTGGCAGTGAGCTGTCTTGTCAACTCACATGGTGCAAGATCTATTCAAGATCTCGTCACTGCCTCGTCTTGGACCGGCTCTTGCAAATGGGTATACCTGGGTCATTCGCACCTAGATCGACTTGTCCGTATGTAAGGCATGGGCCCTATGGGTCCTAGTTTTTCAAGGCGTAACAACAGTCCCTGAAGTCCAGGTATGATTATTCATATAATGCGTGAACTTTCGAGTTGGTGAACAAACTTGGAATGGATGTCGAGCTTCTTCGATAGAACTGAGGCGGCTGAATGATACGAGGCGAAGCCCGTGTAGCAGATCTCGAGCCTCTTTAATAATTGAAGCCTTTGATAAAGCTGAATGATACGAGGTGAGGCCCTTGTAGCAGATGTCGAGTCTCTTTGATAAATGAAGTCTTTGATAAGGTTGAATGATACGAGGCGAGGCCATTGGAGCAGATGTCGAGCCTCTTCGATGAAACTAAAGCATCCCAGGTGGCATGCAATAATGATATGAATGACATGTTGATTTTCAATAAAAAAAATAGATGTGGTAGGGTTTCCAAGATTTGTATTGTGTGCTCATTTAATACGCAATGATGATGGCATGCTTCAGGGCGTGTATAATTCACGATTTTATCTGGACCATTGATTCCAATATTGGATTAGCACCTTTTGATTTCAATGTAGTAGATGAGACTGCAAATGTACGGCTCAGATTTGAGTGGGAGAAGATCCAACAATGGGGTTTTTTTCATTTTTCATATATAAAAAGCCAAAGCCTTACTTATCTTCATTTCTTTACCTTGCGAAAATTAAAAACCATAAGTACTAAAAATATTCTCAATCCTCTAGCATTTTCACCGTTTCTTCTCCAGTGAACAATTCCGTTTTTCCTCACTTCCAAGAATCCCAGATCTGTGTAAGTATCCCACATTTTCAAACTTTTAGTTTTGTCCATATAGAATGGTTTCTTCTTCAAGATAGAATGCGTCTAAGGGGTCTTCCAAAGTATATATGGCACTGATTTGTGCCGAGGCGGGTGTACCTCCTATAATCCCTACTGAAAGGACTGTGGAGGTCATGGGGAGTCTCATAGTGCATGGATAATGTTTGAGGGTCCTATAGATTTAAGTATCAGGTAGGGGGGCTTCTTTGTGACCGATGAATATTAAGGAGGAGGAGTTGAAGACTTTTAGAGAGAGGTATAGGATTTATGATAATATAGAGATGTTTGTACCGACCCCAAATGAGAGAGCATGTTTCCCTAGGGATAGGTGTATGGCAGTTAGCGAGGCCATTCTAGGTGGAGGGATGAATCTACCCTTACACCCATTCTTTAGGTATATTCTTAGGCACTACAACTTGGCCCCCACTCAGCTGGTGTCAAATTCATAAAGCCAATTAGCAAGTGTCTTTCTTCTTTGGAATGAGGTCACTCTTGGTAAGGATATACCCCCACACATTTTCGAGACCTTTTTTCAACCCCGAGCCTCTAGTGGGGGAGTGATTGCAATGGGTGATACTGTATACCCCTGGGGCCCTCACTCTCCTTTCATCTGGGGACCCCAACCTCCATTAAGAATTGAAAGTCATCCTGATTTTGGGTTAAGGTTTGTCGGCAGACGATGGAGAGAGATGCGGTTCTAGAGATCACGGTGCCTACCCAGTACCACGAGTATAGTGAGTCGAACCTTCATCTAGTGTAACACTTCTTTTGTGCATTTGTTCCTCTATCTCAGTATGTCTAATGTGAGTTTTGAATATCTACAGTTAATCGGTTCGAGCTCGAGCCGTCTAAGTGGAGTATTATAAAGGCTATCTACAAGCTGTCCTTAGAGAATAGGTCTTCGAAAAACGTTATTGGCAAGTGGAATCTCTTTGTCAGACACCAGTTGATGGCTACCAAGGGTAAGGTAGCTCTAAGCTATTCCTCTTATCACGTGAAGAGTAGCATTTAGGTCCAAAGTGCTAACGCTTCGCCTTTTGTTTGTAGGTCAACAAGACAAAAAAGAGTATGTCAAGCTGGACATGCTTTTTATGAGGCGCTTAGGAGAAGCGAAAAATAAGAGGCCATTGGGTTCATCTTCCTCAACTTACAAGAACAAGCGCTACGAGCTAGCCCGTATCCCGAAGGCGAACCTCCTCACCTTCTCCAAAGAAAAAGAGGAAATAAGAAAAAACTTCCTTGGAAAAGGTCCCCCCAAAAAGGAAGTTGGTCCTATCAAAGAATACCGAGCCTCCCTCCCCAAGAGTTATACAACCATTGGGGAGTCCATGTGATGGTCCATTATAGCGTATCCTATATCATCTGTAAAAATCGTAGATATGGAAGAGGTGATAGAAGAGGAGATAGGCCTCGTTAAGTGGAGACGGGGCAAAGAGCCCAGGAGTGCCCCATCTGAATGGAAGGCTCAAAATTTCCTTGGTGGGAGGTCGGACAAAATTGCCTCCACAATTATAGAGATGCTCATCGCCGAGGTCCAAGGGGCTATGAGAGTCCTTTACAAATATTGGACTGACAAGTATTCTTCATATGCCGAGACATGCAATGGAGTTTATATGGTGGAGGCTGGGCTCGCCTTGTAGGCTCGCTCTCAGGGCTTCTTTCTAAATGCCCAAATGGAGATGAGGTGGTTGTAGGGCCTCAACAAATTGTACATTCAGAGGGCCAATGATACAAAAGTGGCCCTAAAGAAAGCTAACGATGAGGCGTCTTACGCCAATGAGATCATTGAAGCCTCCAAGTTAAAGCAAGCTAAGACGGAGTCGGAGATGGATGCACTTTCCAAAGAAAACGATGACTTGAAAAATAAAGTCCATCTTTACAAAGCTGAAGTGAACGCCCTGATGAAGCGTGTGGAGAATTCTGATAACCTTCAAATGATCGCTTTGTCAGCCTTGGAGCCTGCTAATAAGGAGAAGGGGATATGAAGGCTCAAGTTGAAGAGCTGACTATAGAGGCGGTTAGTTTAAAGCAACAGCTGAGTGGGGTAGGGAAGACAGCTGTCAACAATTATGTAGCTAATTTTCATGAGACAGCAGAGTATCACGGTCTCGATTTATATTGGAGGAAGGTCACGTACAATGAAGTCTTTGAGAGGATCGTCGCTGCATCCTCAGCTGGAGCTATCTTCTTTATAAGAAGAGTTTCTGGCGGACGAGCCCTCCACCCCCGCTAATGAAGAAGAGGACTCGGTGGAGGAAGTGGGTTCCCAAGGGGAACCTCAGTAGGATGATGTCGCCGTTCAGACTAGGTCTCCTTATTTGTAATTTATTGTAAAATTTCTCCTTGTAGTGAATTCAATTTTATTTGTAACTTAATTCCAATTTCGCAATATTTCCCTCATGGTAGCATTCCTTCACATTTGTAACTGATTGACCTTGGGCTTGCCATAACCATTTGTATTTTAATAACTTATGGGCTCGCCATAATTAATCGAACTTTAATAACTTATGGGCTTGTCATAATTAATCGAACTTTAATAACTTATGGGCTCGCCATAATTAATCGAACTTTAACAACTTATGCACTTGCTATAATTAATTCAACTTTAACAACTAATGGGCTCACCATAATTAATCGAACTTTAATAACTTATGGGCTCGCCATGATTAATTGAATTTTAATAACTTATAGGCTCGCCATAATTAATCGAGTTAATCTTAACAACATGTAGCTTTCTAGAGTTGGCTTTGAACAAGTAATATGAGCTCGCCGTAACTATTTTAACCGGTTAAATGTGGGCTCGCCACACTTCAATTTGAACAATCTATGAGCTTGTCATAATTAATACGAGTTAAATTAGCTTATGGACTAGTAGTTGATCACAGCGGTATGAGTTTGTCATGCTTAACATATGACCTTGTCATAGTTAAAAAACAAAGTTGTTGAGATGATACTTGTCTTAATCACAAAAGGTACATAAGTAATGAGCATTGCCTTACTGATAATACATTCTTAGATGTTCAACAATCCAAGGGTTCGGTTGCACATTTCCCTCCAACCTTTCAATTAAGAAGGTAACTGGCCTGATGTCTCCAGATATACATGATAGGGGCCCTCCCAATTCGGACCCAGCGTGCTAACACCAGTCTCTTTAGAAGACTAGAAAAACCCTTCTGAGCACAAGATCACTCCTTCTAAATGATTTCCTATTGACCTTGGCGTTGTAGTATCTCGCCATTTTTCTTTGATAGGAGGCCAACTTTATCTCTGAATCATCTCTCATTTCTTCAAAGAAACCAAGCTCACATCGTCTTATGTTTTTCATTAGATATCTCGTTGAAGTGCAGACGGCGAGGTGAAGGAAGACCCATTTCGACTGGCTCATGGCTTAGCCTGTATGCCATAGGGAATGGGGTCTCTCCCGTTACAGTTCGGCTGGTGGTATGAATTGCCCACAACATATGGAGGAGCTCGTCCACCCACGCCCCCTTTGACGAATCAAGTTTTTTTTTCAAGAGGTTTTTGATAGTCTTGTTAATTGCTCCAACTTGGCCATTTGCCTAGGGTAGTGAAGGGAGGAAAAGTGCTTTTTGACACCCAGTTCATCACACAAGTCTCTAAGCCTATTGTTATCGAACTGTCGCTCATTATTTGTTACGATCGAATGGGGGATTCCGAAACGGTAGACGATGTCATTCCATATTAATTTAGAAGTGTTCGCTTCAGTTATTTTTGCCAATGGTTATGCATCGACCAACTTAGGGAAGTAATCAATGGCAACAATCGCATAGCTTGCACTTTCCTTTCCTTTAGCGTAGGGCCTATCAGGTCAACCCCCCACTTGGCGAATGTCCAGGGGCAGGATACTACGGTCAATTCTTGTGAAGGTTGTCTTTGGATGGAGGAAAAACTCTGATACTTGTCACACATTTTTACGATTACACAGCCTGCCACAAATTCCTTCATGGATTTCTTATAGGACGTAACTGGCCTCTTCCCCTCTATTACATTGTAAAAGTGGGGATTAAAAGCCTATTTTGTAAAGTATTTCGTCCTGGAGCACATAGTGGGCAGCTCTTCGTTTAAGCTTGTGGGGCTATTCTTTATTCGCTGACAAGATGTGATCTTTGAGGTAAGCTATTATAGGTTGCATCCATTGGGGGGTTCCTTCAATCCACATTACCTCTTCCACCTTGGCTATGGAGGACATAGGAAGGTATTCAACTGGTACAATCTTGAGCAGCTCTGAATCCTTGCTGCTGGCCAATTGTGATAGGGCATCTGCATGCAGATTCTCTGTTCTTGGTATCTGGTCAGCTAAAATTTTTCAAAACATGGGAGCAGGTCCATAACCTTCTTCAGGTATGCTGCCATACCCTTGTCTTTGGCTGTAAAACTGTCGTTGACTTGGCTTACAACCAACTGGGAGTCGCTGCAAACTACTAAGTTCTTGACCTGCATTTCTTTGGGCAATCTTAGGCCTGCTAGAAGCGCCTTGTATTCAGATGTGTTGTTGGAGGTCTTAAAACCAAATCTCACCTCAATATTAAGCTTGTAGCCTTCTGGGCTCTCCAGCAGTACACTAGCTCCAAATCCTGTTTCTTAGGAAGATTCATCAACAAACAATTTCCAAGCTTAGGGGTCTGTCAGATCCATTATTACATAGATTTTCGTTCCCTCAGTGAATTCTACTGTGAAGTCTGATATTGCTTCCCCCTTCATCGAGGTTCATGGCTGATATGAAATGTCAAATTCGCTCAACTCTATAGCCCATTTCATCGGCCTCCCTTAAGTGTCTGGTTTTTGGAGCACCTGCTTGAGAGAGGAAGCTTGTCAATACGTGTATACTATGGGCATGGAAGTAGGCCTAGTTTCCTAGAAACGATCATAATGGGACAAAGTAAGCTTTTCCATGTTAGTATAGCGTGATTCAGTCGGTAGGAGAGCCTTGCTTACGTAGTAGACGGGGAGTTGCATGCCATCTTCCTCCCTTGCCAGGACTAAGATCACAGCCTCCGCGCTTACAACCAAGTATAATAGTAATGCTTTTCCCTCCTTGGGCTTTAAGAGGAGGGGGCTTGGCCCAAGTGCTTCTTCATCACTTGGAAAGACTCTTCACATTCTTCGATCCACTGGAACCTCTTTCCTCCCTTTAAGACTTTGAAGAACGGGAGACATCTATATGTGGCTTTGGAGATGAAGCTATTCAGTGCTGTTAGGCGCCCCGTCAAACATTGTACTTCTTTGTGCTTGCTAGGGGATTTCATGTCCAACAATGCCCTAATTTTTTCAGGGTTTATCTCAATGCCTTGCTGATTAACCATGTAACCCAAGAACTTTCTAGAAGCGACACCAAAAGCACATTTCAATGGATTTAGTTTCGTCCAGTACTTCTTCAAGATCTTAAAGGTGGCTTCCAAGTGTTCAACATGGTTTCGCAACCATGGGGCTCTTTACCAGCATGTCGTCAACATATACTTCCATTGTCTTGCCAATAAGGTCGGCAAATATATTGTTAACTAGGCACTGATAAGTAGCCCCAACATTTTTCAGACCAAAATGCATCATTTTGTAACAATAAATGCTTTTATCAATGATAAATGAAGTGTTCTCCTCATCAGCCGGATACATGGGGATTTGATTATATACTGAGTATGCGTTCATGAAGTTTCGTGGCCAGCAGTGGAGTCGACTAATTGGTCGATCCTTGAAAGTGAAAAACTGTCCTTTGGGCATGCTTGGTTGAGGTTGGAAAAGTCTATGCAAACTCTCCATTTGCTGTTGGGTTTGTTTACCAAGACGGGGTTTGAGATCCGTCTTGGGTATACCACCTCCCTGATCCGTCTTGGAAAAGTGAATGAATATTTAGCAGGGTTACCCTATATCAGTATGTGAGGCATGGGCCCCCAAGTAGTTCGCCGCATGGGCTAATTGGGCCCCTTTATGGGTCTTAGTTTTTCAAGGCGTAACAGTTGGCCTAACAAAAGAAAATCCAAATCCCCTTAAATTTTTGAGACAAATTTTCTCCACATAAGCAATGCAGTCTATATATGGATTAATTAACTACTTCGGCAGTTTTAGGATTTTAATGTTTCATGATAATTTTAGATTTTCTTCTTTCCCTTGATTAATTTTTTTATTAAGTGACTTTTTCAATTAATATCTTATATTAAGTGTTTTATTATTGTGTTTTGAAATTTTCTTTTAGAATAGTATTCTATTTCATTATATAAAGAAGAACATATGGGTTCGTAGAAAGAAAAAATTTAATAAAATGAAATTGAGTATTCTCAATTATGTGTTCAAATTCTTGATATTCTTTATGAATCAACTATTGTTCTGTGCCAAATTCTATGACATTCATAAGTACGTCAATTAAAACTAGAAAGTTGTTCATGAATTTCATTTTTCTAACACTTATATATTAGTATATTACTCTACATCAAACTTATGCTCGAAATTGATTTCATGCATACTATGGAACTCGTTAACAGCCAAGTCGTATATTCATATATGCACGAATGTGCAACAGGCATTGACCTTGGGAGGATTGTACCATTTTCCATGCCACGTCTACCTTTTCTGTTAGCCACATATTTTGGTCAAGGGAAAATTAGGATTGGGCTCCCCAATTTTTCATGTAATGTGGTTGTAGTCTCCAAACTTCAAAAAGTGAAGTTTAGGGTCCAAACCTATATAAATTTGTATAAACAGCTGATATAAACTATCAATTTAGATGTTAAAATTGCCTATGAGTTTAACGTAACTTAAGGAGAACACAATTTAAGTGCTTTACAATTGAGCCCTTCTACTTTTCATATGAAAGTAATATGTGAATTTAATATGCATATTTATTGTCGTCACTTAAGGAACTAGATTTACATATTCAAATATGTTTTGAGATTCAAAACCTTCCCTCTAAATATTGAGATCCATAAATGCACTACGTGAAAGGTTGAGAAGTCCGACCACCCTTTTTTCGGTTAATTTAGTAGGACGAAGTGCTTAAATTGAAGCAAAATTAGAGGTTCAATGACTAAGCTACCCCCCCCCCCCCCTTCTTTTTTATTTTTTGTTTTTAATTTTATTTTTTTGTTAATTAAATCGGACAAAGAGCTTAGATTGAAACAAAATTAGAGGTTCAATGACTAAG